>JASDQU010202443.1:0-18401 GCA_032191745.1 Picea mariana | reverse complement strand
GAGGGGGCAACCTCCTTTTACCCCACTTAAATGTTCAAGCACAAGATGATTCAAAATGAAAATGTCTCCTTGGTATATATAGGAGACTAGGAGGTTTTAATGGCCTAAAGCTGACATAAATAAAATAACATTACTAATCTAAATCACAACTAATGGCCTAAAGCCGACATAAACAAAATAACATTACTAATCTAATATGCCCCAATTAAGTGGTAATGAGCCAATATTAGGGCTTAACAGTGGATTTAATCGCTCTCTAACTCAAGATTCTGTGTTTGTTTGCAACTTTGGAAAGTTATCTTTCACACCTATTCCAAATCCCTACAACTAATCTAGTGTAGGTTTGCTACCAGAAAGTATAAATATGTCGAATCAATTTTTATAAGCGTTTTATTTTATGGCTTTTGTTACTCAATAGGAAAATGGCGTGAACAATATGGTGTTTTGACCGACTCGAAAGTTATGCAAAGAGATGAAGATGCAATCTTTTCATTTTGATGAAATCTATGCTACGAGAAGGAGAAAACATTTATCGTTCCCAGATGCACAATGTCCCAAAATCTTAAAACTCATCAATATCAATATTCTCAAGAAATGAGAAAAAAATACTATACACCAATGCACGATTCATGCCCCCCCCGGGCCACGAGGGGAAAAAGTTTTCATAATTTAAGATCAAAAAATGCCAAGAATAATGCAATTCCACTACTTCAAATGCAAGGATGCCCCCAATCTAATATAAAGAAAGAAATTAAATCTTTTTGTTTCAAAAACTTCACTAAAAGAAATAATGAACTTTCATAAAACAAAGAAACCCAAACTTAAAGTTTTCTTTTAAAGCGAACTATTCAGAAGAAATCTGATCTTTTTCTAAACAATTCTAAAGAAAACTCAGTTTTTGTTATTGAAAGACACTCAAATCAAGAGACTAATCCTTCAAAACCAAACAAAGAAAAGATGGCTAAAAGAAACTCGAAGAATGTCAAGCAGATTGTAAACAGGTCAATATAGGCTCCAAAAGTTCAATCCAGCTAATCAAAGAAAAAATGGGCATCAAAAGATAGGAAAGCCTAATTCCAAACAAAAAATTCAAATGTGTTTGCAGCCTAGCTATAGGGTGCAGTGTGAAAATCAGTGGAGTTCGTAGGCTGGACACAGGTAAGGTGCGAACATGTTGCACTGGTTTACACAATAGGGTGTGAAACTGAGAGGTTTTGGTAGGCTGTAGACCAGTATAGTACAAGACTTTTGAAATCAAAGAGAATTTGGAAAAGGACAAAAGAGTCTAAGTGAACTTTCAAATCCAAACATTCTGGATGGATCCCCCACAGACTCAGAAACCAGAAAACAAGCAATCAAAGCAAGGGAAACTAGACTAACTAGGAAACAATTTGTTCCTCAGTTGAGTGACCAATTTTGTTATTGGATAAATCGGTAGGTGTGGACACTAATTGATCTCCCTAAATCCACCTAGATCTAGAACAAAACACACCAGAACATGATGCTTTCCTTAAGTTTTAAATAACGAATTTACTAACTAAAGAGAGATAGGTGACATACCATTTAAACACCGCTTCCTCTCACCATCGCCATCCTAGCTCCATTCCAACACTCATACAATGATGATCCTTCAAAAGAATGCAACCAACCAAAGTGATAGTAATAGCATAAACTCAATATAAACCTATGTATGTGATCAAGGAATCATACAATAAAACACAACAATCTTTATAGGAAAGAATTATATTACTGTATCATATTTAATGTGAAAGAGAGATTAAAACCGTGGCTTGATGTCGTAAGGTCCCTTCCAACTTTCCTTCGTTCCCCAGACACTTCCACTCCAATAATTCTGAGAGAATAGATCTGATAATATTGACAATCTATCTTGACAAAGTGGCTCATCTATCCAAGCTAACAATCTCCAAAGCTCAATCCAATCCAAGCTAATTCCAAAATCTCCAAAGATCATCTCATCCAAGCCAAGTTTCTCCATGAGAGCTCCTCTCCTTTTATAAGTTGAAGAGGATAAGGGGAGGAGGTTAGGATGATCCCACCAAATCATGAAAGCGATTAAGATCCAAACCATTCGAATGCCACCTCACCATGGAAGTTTCTCCTTCTAGAAGCATCGATAAGATGCTCGTTTTTCCCACGTATGAGAATTCTCGCACCTTTCTTATAGAGGAACTTGTGAACCTCTCACAACCTAGATAAGGTGTAGCCTGCAAGAATCAGGCATTCTCGCACCCTAGCCATAGTGCAGCATGCCAAAATCATCTTTAATAGGACTTTCATAAAGGAAAATGAAACTTCTTTTCTTAGGAAAAGTTCTCCCTTCTTTCTACAAGAAATCAGGCCACTGAACCCTATGAAGACTACAGACAGGTTTACATCATTAACGGTCATAGGGATGATGAAAATAATGTGTAACACTTGGGAAAAAATTTTAAAATTATGCAATTATGGAAAATTTCAAAATTTTGGAAAATTTGGGTGTTTTTCTGTACATGACGTGGTGGTGATGTGGTAATGAAGTAGTGATGATGAGGAAATCGATGGAAATAGGTCCATGGTGGCATGTGCATAATGAAAATTGGTGGCACAATTACAGGTGACATGGGATCCACATGCGTAGGGTGTTATAGCCAATACCATAAACCATTGTTGCATGGGAAATGACGTGATTTTGACTTTTGACCCTCTACCATGAAACACCATTTAGATATTGACATATGGAATGAATTTTGGAATGTCGTGACCCAAGGGGATTTTTAAACCTAAGGAAATTTTAGGATGCAACATGGCCTCTCCACTGTTGATCTTCCCAAATCTCAATTGTCATATTTGGGATAAGTGCAAGTTCACTCGCGTCAAGGTGAAGGTGTGGAATGGGACCCACCCATCCCCATGACCAATAAAGAGGTTCCTCATGAAAGTTTTATAGTTAAGGTGGGACCCTTTTCCTATAAAAAGTTAGAAGTGTGCCAACTAGGTAGGTGGGTCCATATAATATTAATATTATTTTATTAATGTTTAAGGCTAGCGTAAAGGGAAATTAGAGAGAGAAGGTGTTGAAGGATAACAAGGCAGGGATAGGTAGTTTGGGATGATTACATGGAATCACCTCAAGTTCTCACATGGACCCATAATTCCACATCAACAACCATGTTAGTAAAGATGCCACATATGAAAAATCGTCCTACAATCTAAAAAAAAAATAAGTCTAGAGACAAAATCATATTTTAGCCATAATTGGATCATACTAAGTTAGATTTATATGAATTGTTGGAATACTAAGAGGGGAGGAGGGTGAATCAATATGAGCAATTTATACCACTTGTAACCACAATATATATTCTTTCACTTTATCAACAATGTTCAACAATATATTGTTGGATTACTGAGAGGGGTTTGAATCACTAATGATAAATTATACCAATAATTAATCCATTAAACCACAAAGTATATTATTTTATTTATTCAACCATGTTCATCTGTTCATCATCAATATCTTACTATATCATAAACATTAACATTCATCAGTGCATAATAAACAATAACAAACACATCCACACAATGCAGAAAACCGCAAAACACTTTTCTTATATGTCAAGAATTATATTCTAGGAAGCACCAACTTCCAATTCTCTAGCTACAACTGGAAGGAGGCTCTGACCCCCTAGTTTCTCAAGCTACAACCTAAGGGAAGCTACAATTCCCCAATTCTCTGGCTACAACCAGAAGGAGGCCACAACCTCTGATGTTCTCCGAATACAACTAGAAGGTGGATACAACCATCTATCCTTTCGTCGTCCAACCTCCCTAAAATATAAGTGAAATGATGGAACCACTGTCACATTATCACTATGAGATATACTGTTGTAAACCTGTACCAATCAACCTGCACCAAACAACCTATAACAACATGTACCATAAAAACTGTAATCAACCTATACCAATAATCTGTAAACAACCTATACTAATAACCTATGCCAACATGTACCATGCATCAACATCTATCATAAACAAGTGCATCAACCATGCACCAAACCTATAGAAATAACCTATCACAAAAACCTATCACAAGAACATGTCTCATCAATCTTATCAACCAAATCAGAGCTACTCACCAAGATAAATCACCAAGACAACTCTAAACCATATGGACAATATCACCAAGATGTGCATCAACCAAGCATATCATAACAACTCATAATCATCACCAAGATCAATATGTGCTTCTAATAATATACCAAGATAAGTATGCTACATCACCCATAAACCATGTGTGAACAATACTACTAACAAGTTCCTCCAACCATGTATCAAGTATATACCAATCATGCATCACCTACTCATCAAGATGTACCAACATCATCAACTATACACCTCATGCATGTGTAAATCCTAACCTTGTACAATATCTACTGCAAACAAATATTCAAAAAAGAATAGAAAAGATACAATGGCAAATACAAACATTATACAGAGATTTTTCCCTTGGAAACCCAAACTGGGAAAACCATCATATTCTATATTCATTCATAGTGTTACCTTGTTTACAATACAATATACATATAGGAGCCAACGACATCCAAAACCCTAACCCAATGAACTATATTAGTCCAAAACCCTAATTCCTTAACCAGAAATAGAAAATCATCGGCAAAAACCATGTGCCAAAAAACCACCTAAATACATGACATGTTTCCTGAGGAAGAATTTTTTTTCCTGGGGGAGCTACCCTCAGACCCTCATGCGGGGGGCTCCACCCCCCTGCACCCCCCTCTAACCCCCCTGTGCACCCGATACATATGCTCAGACACTACTACTCGTGCAAAGAATATAACACATTCCCAACATTCTCCCACTTGTTGTTTGCTTTGCATACAGGGGGTTACAGGGTTACATAGTCAAACATCTAGGGCAACAATGCCCATGGATCCTCTACACCAAGAGAACTTCTCAGTGCTCACCAATTTTGTTAATGAGTCTGCAACATTCTTCAAAGTGTCCACCTTCATCAGTGATACTTTCTTTTCTTCAATCATGTCTCTCACAAAGTGATATTGAGCATCAATGTGCTTTGTCTTTGAATGATAAGCAGGGTTCTTCGCCAGAAAAATTGCACTCTGACTATCACACTCTATCCTTACAAATTTTTGTACCAACCCAATACCTGAATATAGTCTTTGTAACCATACAAATTCCTTACTTGCATGAGTGGCTTTCATGTATTCAGATTCTGTAGTTGAAAGTGCCACTACAGCCTGTCTTTTCCTCATCCAACTTATTGCTCCTCCAAACAGGTTAAACACATACCCGCTTGTAGATATCCTATGATCCAAATCTCCATCCCAATATGCATCCACAAAGCCATGTATATTGATGACTTTGTCTAATCTCGTTCTTCCTTCGTAGCACACTCCATAGCTAGCAGTTCCACGTAAATACCTGAAAACCCTTTTTACTGTTGCCCAATGCTCCTTCCCTAGTTTTGACATATACCTGCTCAAAACTCCCACTGCATGTGCAATGTCTGGTCTAGTACAGACCATTGCATACATCAAACTACCAGCTGCACTCACATATGGAACATGAGACATGTCCTCCTCTTCTTCATGTGTCTTGGGACACTGATCCGCATATAAATTGACACCAACAGGAATAGGAACCTTGACCGATTTACATTCCTGCATATTAAACCTCTGCAATATTGTCTCGACAAATTTTTTCTTATTTAACTAGAGTTTCCTCTTTTTTTGATATCTTTTAATTTCCATTCCCAAAATCAAATTTGAAGCACCAAGATCCTTCATGTCGAATTTACAGGACAACTGAGTTTTCACATCCTGGATAATCTCCTTGTTGTTTCCTATCAACAACATGTAATCCACATACAAGACCAAATAAATCAAATGATCACAAATTAATTTAGAATACACACAGTGATCCTCTTTGCTTCTTGTGAAGCCAAGTCCCAGCATATAAGTATCAAATTTTTTATACCACATCCTTGGTGATTGTTTTAAACCATACAGGGACTTTTTCAGCTTGCATAGTAGCTCCTTGTTTCCTTTCAAATCATAACCTTTTGGTTGCTTCATAAAGTTTTCTTCTTCGAGATCCCCATGCAGGAATGTTGTCTTCACATCCATATGTTCTACTTCAAAATCAAATGTAGCAGCAATAGATAACAAAAATCTTATAGAGGTTAACTTGGCAACAGGAGAAAAAATCTCACCAAAATCAATTCCCTCAACCTGGCAAAATCCCTTTGCTACTAACCGAGCTTTGTATTTCTCCACTTTATTCTGCATTCAACTTATTTTTAAATACCCATTTTATTCAAAAGGGATTTCTTCCAATTGGCAACTCCACTAGATCCCAAGCCTCATTCTTATCCAAAGATGCCATTTTTTTTTCCATGGCCCTTTTCCAGAGATTTCCATCCTTTGAATCCACTGCCTCCCTGACAGTTCTAGGATCATCATCAGTAATAGAAAAATCAAAATTTGAACGAAAATCAGATGGAATATACCATTCCAGTAGCCTTCTTTCTTGATCTGATTTCCTCAATACTAGAGTATGGGGATCTTCTTCTTCTGATTCATGTTCTTCTATTGAGTTTGATTTATCATCCTTTAAATCAAACTCTATCTTCTCTAGTTCTTCCTTACTTGGTAAGACTTCCTGTTTAACAAAATCCTTCATTTATCTAAATACCACATCTCGGCTATACACTACCTTCTTAGTTTCTGGGTTCCAAAGCGTATCACCTTTGAGACCATCTTTATATCCAATAAAGATACATTTTTTATCCTTCTTATCCATCTTACTCTGGTTTTCCTTTGGAACATGAACATATGCATCATAGCCAAATACCTTAAGATGTGTGAGAGATGGTTCCTTACCAGTCCATAACTCTTGTGGAGTCTTGTCACCCAACGCTGATGAGGGTGATCTGTTGACCAGATAACATTCAATACCCACTGCCTCTGCCCATAATTCTTTCCCTAACCCGACACCACTGAGCATGCACCTTTCTTTTTCCATCATCGTCCTGTTCATCCTTTCTGCAACTCCATTCTCCTAAGGTGTATATGGAGTAGTCTTCTGCCTTGCTATACCCCACTTCATACAAAATTCTTCAAATTCATTCCCGCATAACTCTCTGCCATTATCTTTCCTCAACACCTTAATTCTTTTCTCTGTTTGATTCTCAACAAGAGCCGTAAACTCTTTAAACCTGTCAAAGAATTCAGATTTCTTCCTGAGGAAATATATCCAAGTTTTCCTCAAGAAGTCATCTATAAATGAGACATAGTACACATATTTTCTCAATGATGGGACCGACACAGGTCCAAAAACATCTCTGTGAACTAGTTGTAAAATTCCTTCTTCCCTTGTTGCACCAGAGGGGAATCTTACTTGATTCTACTTCCCATATAAACAATGTTCACAGAAATCAAAATCCAAAGAGCAATTAGACATACCTTCAACCATACCTTTACCGTGTAGTAGTTGAAGGCCCTTCTCTTCGATATGCCCCAGTGTTTGATGCCACAACATAACCTTTTCTCCAGAGACTATAGGAGTTCTTTCTTCTTCCACTCCAATATCAGGAACAATGGTGCTATTACACCCATCACTAATAGTTCTTCCTAGCAGCTTATATAGAGTTCCAAACCGAACTCCCTTCATCAACACCATTGCTCCTTGAACCATCCTGCAAGTTCCCTTTTCAAAAATTGTTTTTACCCCTGCATCTTCCATTTTTCTTATAGAAATCAAATTTATGGCCATACCTAGGATGTGCAGAACACCAAGCAGTGTCCTAATCCTTCCCTCTATGAGCCTCAACATGACCCTTCCTCTTCCTATGATTCTGGTTTTTGAATCATTACCTAAGAAAACATTACCTCCATCATACTTTTCATATTCACATAAAAACTCCCTATGGGGAGTCATATGAAAGGATGCACCAGAGTCAATCAACCATGCCTCATGATCTGCATGTGTGATTGAAGAGGCCAAGTACACATCCCCTCCTTCTTCCTTGGAGCTATTTTCTTCTGTAGAAGAAGATTATTCAGATCCCTTCTTTTTCTCAACTTTGGATCTACATTGCTTCTTGTAGTGCCCTTCTTTTCCACACCTCCAACATACCCTTACAAAATTTTTGGGATATTTGGATCTATCCTTAGACTTAGATCTCCCACTTGAGAAATTAGATATATTTCTTTCCTCGGAATGTCCTCTTGCGAATAATGCGTCTGTGCTATGTCCTTCCATATTCTTCTGTCTCATCTCCTCTGACAAAAAGGATGAGACCACTTATTCAAACTTCAAAGAAGTTGTCTTACTACCTATGGCCACAACCAGGCTATCCCACGAGTCTGGTAAAGAAAACAACAAAGTGATACATTTATCTTCATCTGAAATTTTAATGTCAACAGATACTAACTGACTTACCACAGTATTTAAGGTGTTCAAATGCTCTACCACCGAGTCTCCATCTCTCATCCTCAAGTTATACAACTTCTTTCTCAGGAATAGTTTATTTACCAGAGACTTGACTGATAAAACTTCTCCAACTTTTCCCATAAATCCTAGTTTGTAGCTTCCTCTGGCACATTCGGTAATACTGAATCAGAGAGACATAGTCAGATTGTGCTCTTTGCCTTCCGATCCATCTTTTTCTAGTCATCTGCAGAAGTTCCTGTAGGTGTAGTACCTGGATCTATCATGATCCATTGATCTCTGTCCACCAAAATATCTTCCATCTTGAGCTTCCATAGCTCAAATATTTTCCCATTAAACTTCTTGATCTCCATATTCAAATTGCTTGCCATTTCTTTTCACCTGAAAAATAATACCATAGATCTCCCAATGTAAGAAGGCTTATCACAGTCCCGAGCCAAACCCTTGACCACAAAGGCGTCCCCCTAAAGCCAATAAAGCTCTGATGCCAAATGTAAATCCTAACCTTGTACAATATCTACTACAAACATATATTCAGAAAAGAACATAAAAGATACAATGGAAAATACAAACATTACACAGAGATTTTTCCCCTGGAAACTCAAACTGGGAAAATCAACATATTCTATATTCATTCATAGTGTTACATTGTTTACAATACAATATACATATAGGAGCTAGCAGAATCCAAAACCCTAACCCAATGACCTGGATTAGTCCAAAACCCTAATTTGTTAACTGGAAATAGAAAACCATTGGCAAAAACCATGTGTCAAAAAACCACCTAAATACATGACACGTTTCCTGAGGGAGAAAAAAAATTACGGGGGCGCTACCACTGGACCCCCACATGGGGGGGAAAGAATATAACACATACCCAACAGTATGTGCCAACTCATCAACTACTTGTCTCAACCATGTACCCAACATGTACCTCAACCATATACCAAATACATAAACCAATATAACCATAAACAATTCTCTAGCAATACATCACACTATCCATAACCAAATACCATAAACCATTACATGAAACCATGTGCCACAACCTCACTGTTATACAACCTTTATATGTATCATACCTCAACCAAAATCCCTCATCAATTTCATCATCTAAATATGATTTATAACTCTATAAAAAACATGGTGCATATTATCACATACCTACAAACATTCCTTAACTTAAACAACAAGAGACTAGCATTTTCATCAAAATTTACTTTAGTCTCACATGACTAATTTTGGATTAGTAAACAATCTTGACCTGCAATAATAATAAATATGTACTTGTATTGAATAAAGATATGAAAATAGTGTACAATGTTCTTCATTGTATTGTCTTCAATTCCTCTAGGTTTCACTACTTGGAACCTCCCAAAAAAGGCGTTATAGTAAAAATGGCATACCTTGTTGAATTCTGGCTTATTCTAGAGAGTGAACTTGTAGAGAATGACATGCACAGAATATTTTTTGTATGGATCTGAAAATGGTACACAACATACTAAATAATGTACTATAGCTATCACATTTGGTCTTACTGAATTTGGATCTATTATGAAGAATTTAGGATGTTTTTACATGAAAAACCCGTTTTAAACTAGTTTCGGGACTAGCCACAAACCCTATTTTCCACGTAGTGTAACTCCCAAAATACAATGAACCAAAAGATTAATTTTTAATCAAAATTACTTGGATATGTTTCCTCAATGGCCTCGGGATTTTTCTCTCTAAATCATTGTAGAAAAATAGTTATTGCGAAAATGGTGAGATGACCTATAAATAACATAGCTTAGAAAGCATCATCAAAATACTTTATCCTCCCTTAAGTTTCAGACTTGGTTACTTCACCTTCCCTCTAAAATTTGTCTTATATCTCTTTTGTTTACCTCAATCACTTTTAGATATTTAATATGCTCAATGGATACTAATTGGAGACCGTTTCTCTCGTATTTATACTCTCCAAGTAGCTTCCTCTAGAAGTATCCACTTAACCACTTTGTCCACTTAAACACTTTGTCCACTTAGCCACTTTGTTCACTTAACTAAATTTGTCCGCTTAGCCACTTTGTCCACTTAACCTCTTTGTTCACTTAACCACTTTATCCACAAATAGTAAACTCTCCAATTCTAGTTGCAATTAATTTATTTTTAATTGTTTTTTTGTTGCAACCACTTTAACCCATGGCTAACCACATGGAATGGTCAACTTCTTCTAGGAGCTTCTAGAATAATTTGAATTCTTTGACTTTCTAGGATATTCTAGATAACTCATGAGGGCTCTCCAACTTCATATGTCCATAACTCTCTAACTGTGAGGAATTATGTGGCATTCCACATATCACCAGAAATGGCATGACATATACTACCCATTTAGAAATGTCATACCTATAAATTCACTGATCTTCATGCTTTTATAACTCAAACAAGATTGTGTGCCTTACCCATGCCTTTGTTCTACCAAAATTATCTACCAGAATTCTCCAAGGGTTGACATCAATGACAACCAACAATCCAGACCAACTATCCATCAACATAAGCCAACTATATGACACTCTCCCCCTTTGGCATTGATGGAAAGACTTAATGATGATAAAATTCATGCTTATACTCCTCATCAATGCTTCTATCTCTCCCCCTTTGACATCAATGACAAAGGGTATATCACTTTGGGGTTGCTCTCCCTGACTAAAATCTCCTTGGGGTTGCTCCCCCCTTCTACATGACTTTGATATTTCTCTGTGTTTCTAAGCCTTTGATTACTCTCTCTCCCTTCATATGAATAATATATCCCCCTTTGACAAAGGGTATCACTCTTATGCAACATTGAAGTCATATCACTCATTATTCCCTTTTGACAATCACTCCCCCTGGAAACATGCCTATGTTCCCTCTCTCTAAGCATATAACTCTCTATCTTGCATTTGATGAGTCTCTTCCCATGGAATCATACCTTTGTTATTACCTCTCTATCTAACAACTTATTTGGATGATATTTCTACCCATCATTCTGGTTATGTTTCTCTCTCTTGAATTCTCTGTAAGATGTTTTGTAGAAAAGCTATAATTCTTCTTTTACCTACACCTGCTTCCTTTTGGAGTTATTGTCCATTGGTGTTTCCTTGTTTAATAAAATGACATATATGAAAACATTCAAGAATAAGCATTCAAATATTCTTGGGTAATTATCATACATTATGATAATGTTCCTTTCTCTCTGAACCACTCTCTAAACTAATATATGAATCCATTCTTTCATCCATTATCATATGTCTTTCCAAACCTACTATGTGTTCTTTCGAATCCATCTATGTCCATATTGTCCAAGAGTCTTCTACAAAACTGTCCATAATGTTGACTCATCTGTCACTATACTATCATGAAGTATTCAATACTACAAATAATTAATCTATCATATTGTAGTTCTGCTAAATGATTGCTCTGAATTTGTCTACTCAAACTCTATAAGTTGCTCGAAGGATGTTTCTTTGGTCTCTCTCAGCTACCGCATAGAATCCCCCTCTCTATTATTCATATTACCTAGTAGTCCCTAATCCAGATGGCCCAGAACAATTCTTGGTCTGATGCAGATTCATCATCATCTTCATCGGTAGATTCATCATCTCTCTAAACTTTGACTTCTTTCTTTTTGTCTGTGGATTCATCTTTCACTACAATACCTGAAAGTACAATGTATTGAACATGTTCCTTATTTACCTTTCCTCCTTTTCTTTCATTTCTTTTCCAAACCTTTATGTATCTGACATCTTCCTTTTTCTTTGTATATTTTTCTTCATTTCATTTTATTTCCAATCTTGTGATCTCTAGGACCTCATCTTTGTTCACCTGTTATACTTGTTTTCTTATCCATACGTTCTTATATCTGATATTAGTGTTCTATTTCATGGAAGTATCAATCATGATTCTACAATCAAGAGTTATGTGTCCATAGTTATGACATTTGTAACATTCAATGTTACTTAGGGCCACATAATCATTTTTTTCTTGAACATTTCTTTTATAATCCCTACAATCTGCAACCTTATGTCCAAAGTTAGTACAATAAAAAAAATGACCATAAAAGAAATTTACATACCTGGGAGTGAATGATCGTATTTGTGGTGTAGTCCTTCTGAATTTCTTCCTTGACTGATCATGATCATGATTGAAGCTTCTTTGTGGCTTGAACATGGATGGTCTTCTTGAAGATGTATCTTTATTAGTTTTCTTAGATTTTGGTTGACCGTGATTCCTTCCTTTGAGTACTTCTTCATAAATATTTATATTTTCTTCATTCTTCTTTTCTAACAACCTAGTGTGCTTATCTTCATTCTCTACAACTAATGTGGATTTTTCTGTCTCTTCAACATTCTTGTTGAGATTGATGATTTTGAATCTTAGTGTGACAACTTCTTCTTCAAGCTTCTCAACCTATTCTTCTTTCTTCATTATCTGAGAATTCATGACCTAGTATGTTCTCTTTTCTTCTTCAAGTTAGATTTTCAATGTAATTGTTTCTTCTTCAAGTCTTCTCTCTTCTTGACCAAACTCTTCCTCAAGTTGGTTTAAGTCATCGGTTCTTTCCTTGAGATGATATGTTAGTATCTTTTCTCTCTTTCCTTCTTCTTCCTTTTGTGCTGCTATGTTGGCTTCTAAACATTGCTTTTTATATTCTAGAGTTTATTCAATTCTTCTGGCCTCTTCTAGCTTTTCTCTTAAATTCTTGATGACCTATTGAGATTTTTCGGAACCTTGAACACTTTTCTTTTGCTTAATCAGTTCTTTCTTGGATGACTTTTTTTCTTCTCTTTATTTATTTAGATATTTAATTGCACTGATCAATTTTTCTCTATAATCAACTTATGTTTCTTCATACTCTTCCTCTTTTGAATCTGTCTGACATGATGAGCATATTTCTTCTTGTTCTGTACCTACATCTTCTTTGTCATTTTATGATTCTGTGATGGGTGAAGAATAAACATTATGTAACTTATCCCAAAGTTCTTTGGCTGATAAACATTTACCAACCTTCTCTCTTACCGGATTAGGTAATCCTTCCCAAATGAAATCCATTGTTATTTTTTTATTCTTCTTCAATTCCTTCTCGGCTGCATTCTTTTCCCTTTTTGAACTATCATATGCTACAAAAATGGATTTCCAAATATCATACCCCTATGCCCTTAAAAATACTTTCATCCTTCCACTCCATATCTCATACTTTAAGCCATTTTGACCATTAAACAATGGTACTCCATTCTCAAAATAATCCATTATCTCCTTCCAGTGGTTAAATTTTTTCTTGAAGGAACCTGCTTTGATTCCAATTGTGGGATTACTGAGAGGGGGGGTGAATCGATAATGAGAAATTATACCAATTATTAATCATTTAAACCACAAAGTATATTCTCTTACTTATTGAACCATGTTCATATGTTCATCATCAATATCTTACTATATCATAAGCATTAACATTCATCAATGCATAATAAACAATAACAAACACGTCCACACAATGCTTAGTACACCAATATTTATGTGGAAAACCAATGCAAGAGAAAACCACAGAATGATTTTCTTATATGTCAAGAATTACATTCAAGGAAGAACCAACTTCTAATTCTCCACCTACAACTGGAAGGAGGCTCCAACCCCATAGTTTCTCAAGCTACAACATGAGGAAATCTCCAAATCCCCAATTCTCTGGCTACAACCAGAAGGAGGATACAACCCCCTATGTTCTCCAACTAAAACTGGAAGGTGGCTACAACCACCTATCTTTGCCCCATCCAACCGCCATAAAATATAAGTAGAATTATGGAACCAATGCCACACTATCACTGTGAGATATACTGTTGTAAACATGTACCAATAAGCCTACACCAAACAACCTAAAACGATATGTACTATAAAACCTGTAATCAACCTGTACCAATAACCCATGCCAGCATGTACCATGCATCAACCTGTACCTCAACCTGTACCATAAACAAGTGTATCAACGATGAACCAAACCTGTACAAATAACATGTCACAACAACCTATCAAAAGAACCTATCAAAACAACATGTCTCATCAATATTATCAACCAAATCATATCTACTCACCAAGATTAATCACAAAGACCACTCTCAACCATATGCACAATATCACCAAGATGTGCATCAACCAAGCATATCATAACAATTCATAATCATCACCAAGATCAATATATGCTTTTAATAATATACCAAGACAAGTATGCTACATAATCCATAAAACATGTGTCAACAATACTACTAACAAGTGCATCTAGCCATGTACCAAGTATGTACAAATCATGCATCAACCACTCATCAACTATGACTCATCAAGATGTACCAACATCATCAACTATACACCCCATGTATGTGCCAACTCATCTACTAATTGTCTCAACCATGTACCCAATATGTACCTCAACCATATACCAAATACATAAACCAATATAACCATACAAAGTTCTCTAGAAATAATTCACGTTATCCATAACCAAATACCATAAACCATTACATCAAACCATGTGCCACAACCTCACTTTTATACAACCTCTATCTGTAACATACCTGATCCAGATTATTTTCGGCACAAAATGAGATCGGAGATATAATAAAGTAATGCACAGAGATATCACAGATATTCAATAACACAATAAAAATATATCAGAGATGCAACCATAAACATAGATATACAGTAATACATTATTTCTATTAATAAAATAAATGTACAATGACTGTAAAATACATAGTGAAAGACTCGATAGAATGGTGGTAGCTTATCTCTGAGAAGAGATGTGACGGCTACTCGCATTCACAAGAAGATGATTACAATGAGGCTCTAAATACCTTTTTACAATAAACAGGAATTCCAAAAACCCTAGATATCCAAAATCCTAACCCTAGTAGATGAAGCGCCAGAAGTCATGTGGGCCCCATTTGGGTAAGTTAGTACATCAACTTCCCGAGGTCATAACTTTTTCATACTATCTCTGTTTTAGGAGTATGATAGCTCGTTGGAAAGGTATCATCGAGGAGATTCATTTTGGAGGACCAAACATGCCTTTGGATATAATTGAAAACATCTATCTTGAAATACCTTCATTTAGGCCCTCAAAACGACCCCGGAAATTAAAACCTGCTAAAAATAGTAAATTGCTAAAATTGTCAGAAAACTGTTTTGAGCTAGTCGGAAAAGGTGGGTGGCCACCAAAATCCACTTGGATCAATACTCCCTCCTTAGGAAGAAATGGTATCCATTGCGTTGAGTTCCCAGGGGAGAGGGAAAATCATTTGTTGTATCTGCATCTTGGTGAGTTGCTTGTATTGTTGGTGATGTCGCTCTGCTTAGTTTGTGGAAGTCTATCATGAACCTGTTGAGGTTGAGGTTGTTCAACAAGTCGAGATACATGAGAGGACAGTGTGCAAAAGGAATCTTTGCACTTTGCTACAACCTTGTCGATCTGCTTCTATTGGATAGAAGGTGCTTGGGACAAGACTGTAGTGGTTGCAGTGTCCTTTTGTTCTCCTTTTGAACAGATTGTGAAGAAGCTAAATTTTGCAGTATGAGATACTATCGTGTGACACTTTTTAGGTGGAACAATAGTCGAAACTACCTCTTGTATTCTATAGAGATGAACCCCCAAAGTAATAATGACACTATGGGGTCGTGACTCATAAACAACATGGTGTCTACACTTATATGGTTGGCCCAAGAGAACATCACAGACATCCAGTGGGGAAACATCATATAGTACCTCATCCTTTAAGGGTTGGATGTCGTATGATAATCGACACTGTTGGATGACATAGAGATATCATCCTTGGCAAAGCCACTCGATGTTGTATGGCTGTAGGTGTGGTGTTGTCGACAATCCCAACTGTTTGACGACCTCTGTTGAGATGAGGTTTTTCTGGCTTCCGCTATCAACAATACAATGTAGCGGGATCCCCTTCACCCCCATCTGTGAATGAAAAATGTGCTCCCCCTCTTCAGGATCTATTGGTTCTTCTGGTTGAATTGTTGTGGTCATGACAATAGTAGTGGGGTCTCCATCAATGATATATCCTTTACCAGTATTTTCAGAATCAGATTCTGAATCAGGATTTGGCTCCTTGTCTTTGATATTAACCACCAATGACTGTTTTGAGTGACATTCATCGATGTTGTGCCAGAGGATTTTGTGGAAATCACACCATTTTCCTGTGTCCTTTGTCTTCTCGTGACTCTTCTTTTTCTATGTCTTGGACTGGTTTTCAAGAAACTGTTTGTTAGGGCCGTCTTTGTCATACTTTGGTTGTTGCAGATTTGCAGACCCAAACTCCCGTTTGTTCTGCTCAATTTTAACAACATATCGATAAGCAACACTGAGTGATGAGATGTCCAAAAAATCCATTTCAGTCTGGATGTATCTATGTAGAGCCCCACAGTATTTTAGAACCAAATGTCGCTAGGAGTCTTTGATACCCAGCTTGGTGCACAAGGTATGGAAGGTATTGGTCAACTTCGAGACTGCTTGGCCCCTCTCTTACTGCAGTGTGGTCCATCTCATGTAATGGTCCTCATAGTTTCCAATAGGATAATACTGTTCCTTTACCGCATCCACAAAAAAATACCAAGTGGGCTCGGCCCCATATATTTCAAACTCCTCTGTGGAACTCTGCTCCTAATAAGTTTCCCACCAATGTTTTACATGGGGGAGAGCTTTAAGGAGTGTGAAGGTGATCTTTTCTTTGTTGGAAAATTTGTGAACAGAGAACTAACCCTCTAGCAGATTTAACCATTTATCTAAGGCTTCTGCATCTATTTGTCCTTCAAATATAGGAATATCAAAATTAACTTGTACCTTGAAAGGTGAAGTGCCTCCAAAGTGGATTCTTGATGAAGATGCGCCTATTGCTATTGGCAGGCATTGAAGGATGTGGGAAAAATTCTCCATGATTTCATCCCTCTGTCGCCTGAGATCTTTCTCAAGCAACAGATTGATAGGATCGTCTTCTCCGTTGTTTTTCTTTTCTTCCGCCATTGAGGGTTTCATGGGTGTGCGGGAGCGATTATCTTCAAGATAGAAAAGATCGATACCTGTTGACAGGCGAAATTGATCGTCCGTCAACAAATGGTGCTAGAAGGAGGGCTAAGGTAAATTTAATGATTAAATGTTTCACCCCTTAGCCTTTCATAATTCCATATTTATAAATCCTTTTTATGTATCATCGTATAATGCACTACAAGGCAGGCTAACTATTTGGAGTCAATTTCTTCAAATTCTTAATGGCTTCTGCCCAAATCACTGTGTCGGAACATGCTTTTAATGTCTCATTACCAATTATTTCCAACAAGACAGTTGATCTCTTTTCAGAACTCACCTTTGATGGTGAAGGGAACACATCTGCAGTAGACCATGTTTCCAATTTTTTTTATATGTGTTTAAGACATAAGATCACCGATTCTAATGTTACATGCAGATTGTTCGCTCTCACTTTCCGAGGTCGGGTTAAGGTTTGGTTTGAATTTTTTGGGGCTAATTCTATTCATTCTTTGTCTGAGTTTGTATTTTAGTTTTTATCATATTTTAGCAACTATGATTATGATGAATTATGTGAAGAATTAAGTTGCTTAAGGAAAGAAAATGGTGAATCATTCAATGATTTTGCAATTAGGTTCATTCATGTTGGTATTAGATTCCCTTTGAAAGAAATGTTGCTTATTAATGAATGTTTTGAATATCTCATTTCTCTCTCAGACAAGCAAGATCAATTAATTTTTAACCAATTTGAATTGAGCACTAACACTCAATCTCAAGATGGTTCAAATTTTCATGTTGATCTTGAAGATTTTGAAGCACCACAATTTTTGTCGACTTCTTTCATTTTGGCAAATCATGAGCCACATAATGCAATTGTCAC
>JASDQU010202442.1:0-19022 GCA_032191745.1 Picea mariana | reverse complement strand
CAACGACATGAAACAGACACAGAGATGTAATTTGTAGATCACATGAACATGGACTGGAACGGGTATTGAAACAAGATATTTGGGATGGTTGACTCTCAAGGTAGATACTTCCCTTGAACACTGAGGCACAACAACAAAAACTTGACATGGACCAAAACACAATAATGCAGTGGATACGGTGACTTTCGTTGGGTGACCCAAAGGAGTAACAGAAACTCAGAGGATTGGCTCAGTGTAGAGGTTCAATGGATAGAAAATGTATGCAAAGACAAAGTGTCATGTTCAAGGGCGATTCTAAGAGTTACTGGTAATGTTCTCAAAAAATGCTTGGCTTGTTTCCTTCAATATTTTCCCCTATCCAGATAGATGAGTACCTCTTTTTAATTTAACGAGCTCGAGGAGGGTAAAACATGCTCGATATGACTCACCTTCGGTAAGTCCCTCTTCCTTTGTTTAAAGAACTGGAAGAAGTAAGGGTTCGATCCCATATGGGCCCTTCAATGTATGATTTTTTAACGAGTCCAGAGAAGGTAAAATCGATCGTTTTTCATATTTAGAGAGTCTGAAAACAACTTAAAGATGACTCCAATGTTGTCCTTTTTCATAATATTAGTCTCGCGAGGCCAAAAAAGAGATAAATTATCACTCGAAAGATTCCCTTTCAAACCTTTTAACGAGTGGGAAAGGAAGCAAGATCACTCAGTAATATTTTTATGTTTAGAGAGCCTAAAAAGAACTTAAAGACAACTCCAAGGGCTTCCTTTTTTGTTTAACCATGCGGGTCCGAAAAAGAGATAAAGTTTTCTCAGTTGCATTCTCATGTATTTATGAGCATGAGAAAGAACAAAGACTAAGCTCGGTATGCCCCCAGCTTGAAAGCTGGGGGATTAACTCCAGAATGATCATCAAAGGCTAGAGACATGCCCTCCAAGCTTCAATTCATTCACCGACTTTGAGGTTGTCACCAATTTATCTACTAGATGGAGAAAAATGATAAGGGTGGATGAAATGAAGGTTCAAGAGAGGTGACTGTTTCATTTTTTAATGAGCTTGACTCAGGAAAAAGAACTAATGCTCAGGGCTCTAGGTTCAATCCCTAGATTTTTGTTTCATTTTTTAACGAGCTTGATACAGAGAGGAAAACTATGCTCAAGGCCTCTGTTTCATTTTTTAACGAGTTTGTGACAGAAACAAGAAACTATGCTCACGGACTCTTATTGATCATGGATTCCAAGAGAATACCGCTATGGAAGAACACCATGTCAAGGGAAAAAACTCGGTCATGGATTCCAAGAGATCTTCATTGAATGGAAGAAAATCACTCTAGAAGGAACACATATCGAGGGTCATGACAGGGGTAAGGAGATCAGGCTCTAATAGCCCCACCAAAGAGATCACCATGTCAACTACGGGATGCAAATCATCGGAAGTTGAAGGCATGGGAGACGATGGAAAATCGACAACAGGAGGGGAGATAGAGTGTATATCTGCTTGAATTTTTTCACGAGGGGGAAGAAAAGAGAATCGATGATGGTTATCATCCCAAGGTAGCTCGTCAAGGCTCAGCATTTCCTTAATAGATTCATCAAAAGAAAAAAATGGGGAAATGTAGTCGATTGTAGGCGACAAGGAACTTAACCATGATGGCATCGAGTAATTGTCGGGTGTCAATAAATGTTGGTCATCCGACGAGGGAGAATCATATTGGATAGAAACATATGATGTTTTGTCTGGACTAAGTGGCACAATGTCACCTATTGCATCGAATTCCAATAGACTCGGTACAAACCAAGGGTCAGATGATTCCAAAGATTGATAAGTCATGGTCGAAATCATATCGACGGTGGCAATATGATGTGTAGTTGGTGGAAGTGGTGTAGGGAAGGTACTCACGAGGCTAGAATATTTCAGTAAGACAACACAAACTCTTTCATACATGATCTTTTGGTCTACCAAGAAAGGAATATTGTTGGTAGCGGGAGCACGAGCATCGGTTGTGCAGAAATCCAACTGATCAACAGTGACAATTTTTCCCTGATGAGGAAATTGTACACATCGAAAGACTGACGAGGGAACAACATTCATAGCATAAAACCAACTTCTTCCAAGTAACAAGTTGTAATCGAGGGGAGCATCGACTACCTCAACATCAACAGTGACACTTTTTCCACCCAATTGGATGGGCAGGGACTGTAAAAGCCCATGGGGATGAAAACCTTGCCCATTGAAGGTGCATAACATCGTCATGGATTTGTTAAGTGAGGGTGATTTTAAACCTTTCCAACACGCTAAATACATGACACAAGTTGAGGGTCCCTCATCTAGAATAGGTCAGTGGATTTGTTGATTATGAACAACAACATCAACTTGGAAAAAAAGTTGGTGGGAGAGTCGAGACTCATAATTGTCCAGGTTAAACATGATATGGTTGGATGACTCAGGATCAACAATGCGAATAGCGGCCAAGAGTGTTCTACGTTGACTGGGCAGTGTTGTAGAACTTCTAACGCAAACATAGCACACGGTGCTTGAGCCAAATCTTCAACAATGTTGTAGTTCTGGGCGGCACGTGAACTAGGATTAAAGGTATCTTTGCAGATAGTGCTCCTAGGAGGGAGTAATATAGATTTGAACATAGGTGTCACAATCTGAAGTGGTCCAGATAGAGGATTAACTGATGGAGGACTAATGGAGGATGGTGATTGATCCGGTAAAGTATCGGTACCATTAGTGTATTTTCCTTTGTCATGATTACCTAGCGTGTCATATGTCTTAGAGCGAGTGGTCAAATTAATCCCATTAAACATATAAATATGTGCACTCGTCGAGGCCTCATCATGATTATGGCTAGAACATCCCCCAGGACAGGGGTTTTGAGCAACCATGGATGGATGCTATGGAAAAGGCTGACTAAGAGCAACGGGTTGTGAATTTCCCAGGAAAATTTTGGCCACTTCATTGCGATGTGGACAATCTCGAGTGTAGTGATCATCACCATAAATGATACACGAGAATTTCAGTTTCCGTTGTGGTTTCTTTTCGGTAGCATGTGTTTGAGATTGATTTTTGGGTTGTTCATTGTTATTAGTATTTTTTGATTTATTCTTTGTCTTCTTCTTACCTCCAGATTGTTGTGAAGGGGCAAATTAAACTGCATTCACCTCAGCGATTTGATTTTGGGGGGAGGTAGAGGAGAGTGTGGTCGATTGGGAAGTAGATTGATTTTTAACGGAACCGATAACACCGTCCGCATGAGATGAGGATGATGGCTTTGATGGATCGATATTAGCTCGAGTAGCATTCGTAAGAAAATCATACAAAGTACCAGATTGTGAATAAACCAAATCTAAGTACGGAGCCCAAGCAATGGTTTCTTTCTTGGTGACCACGCCACCCATAGCGACATCGCGAGAGATTGGGGGTAAAAGTGATTTAGTAAACCATTCCGCCAATAATATGTTAGGAATGATTACCTTGATCATCCTTCGTCATCATCTCCACTCATGAATATGGTCAGAGATATGCACAGAGTCAGTTTGACAAAGGGAGGTCAAGAGTTCAGTACCCGTCTCGTACTAAATAGGTAGTTGAAAGTGCATGAGGAAAGACATGGCAAGGGAATTGAAATCATGAAAAGAAGCACGTGGTAGTTCAATATACCACTTTGCTGCTAAGCCTATAAGTGTTCACTAGAAAAGACACAAATGTACAGAATCATCCATGAGGGAGTTTGATGAACACCACAAATGGAAAGTCATCACATGGTTATTTGGGTCTTCTCCATATTTTTCATCAAATTTCAGAATATCAGAAGGAAGTTTAGTTGGAATGATTGGCCAAACCGGTGAATGAAAAATAGGATCATTAGTTAACTGAGACAAGTCTGGGAGATCTAGTGTTGCAAGGAAAGGTAGTTGTCGATTAATTTGTGGATGATACTGGTGTGGCATAGGAACACCATTAGGACCATAAACTGGGTTAGGTGGATAGTTGTAACCAGTAGGTCCTCCTACATACGGTTGTTGTTGGCCAGGATAAGCAGGATTCGATGATGGATGAGAAACATTTGCATAACCCGGTGGGTTCTGAGCATTATAAGCCAAGTGATTTGCTTGCCCATAAGGAGGATAAACATTTTTCCCTTAAGGATGGTAAGGAGTAGATCCCGGAAGTAGGTACACATTATACCCATGAGGAGGATAAGGTTTTTTTCCCTGAGAACTCCAAATGGTGTTTGGGATGCCGCCCAGATAAGGTTGTCCATAATATATTCTAGAAGGAACAGGATTCGATACTCCTCCTTGTGGGTTATGATATGAATTCCCCCCAATGTGGGGTTGGGTAAAATTTCCTCGTAAAGATACTCCCCAGGGTTGTGAAGGGTTTCTAGCAAACGAAGGTTTCCCCCCTGCCAGTAGTGGATTAACGACCGGGGTATGACTGGCAAAAGGAGGTTTCCCTCCAGGAGGAGCATGAAAAGGGGGTTGTCCCCTAGTAGGGGTAGGCCCTCCATAGAATGGTGGTACTCCAAGAGGAATAGGTCCACTAGATGGTGGTTTCCCTCCAGTCGATTGTATTTGGTTGGAAAGGATCTGCATTCTCAGGTGAAAAGATGTCCTAGCAGGCTCGTGCAGAACATGTGGAGTTGTAGAGTGAAAGTTCGTAAAAGCGGGGGTAGGGATTGAAGTGCCTTGGGAATGAGTAGAGGTGACGAGTCTAGCATTAGGATGGAATTGTGTTGATGCAATAGTAGGGTTAATGACCTGATCGATGGGGTGATTCATAGTTTTCCCAGATGGCCCACTTTCAACAGGAGGGTCATCAGGATTGAAGGGTTGTCGAAAGGATTCGAAATGCACATAGAGATCGCGTCCCGATGAAGTCCTCCATATATAATGAGAAGGTGTGGGATTTGTATCTACTACAATTCTAGGATGAACAGGAGCCCTATACTCATCACCAAAGGTTGGTTCTGTGGATCCCATATATGTCTTGGTAAAATCTCTCTCTGGTAATCATGGGACCTCTTCATATACGACGTTCCCAAGGGAGTCTAAATGAAGAAAAAGTGGTTCGAGAGGGGTTATCGACACAGATGTAGTGTGAGGAGTGGGATTCTCAACCATAACCAAAGCACCTTCTGAGTTATCTAACGGAGGAGAAACAACACTTCCAGCGTCATATTGATTTTCTACCTCTCCATGGTAGTTGTCTTATGGAGGGTTAGGAGGTAAGGGTTGGTAGCCTTCCAGAGGAATCCCTTGCATCCTACGTGATCGGCGAAGACCTTTATCGTCTACATGCTCAATTTTGGAGAATAACAGTACACGCTAAAAATCTAGGTCCAACTAACAAAAAGAAACAGTATACGCTAATAAAATCTAGGAATCAAAACCAAGCAAGCAAGACTTCTCTCGATGATCGTACTAGTTGGTGATGAAATCCAACATCTTGTGACCAAGTCAAGAAGGGGCTAGGATATGGTGGAATAGTTACAATGGCGACCTGTTTAACGGACTCTCACCTTGGTGCAAGATTCCACGCAGTAATTGTGGATTTACCCTCCAAGGAGCCCGAGTGAGTTTTACCAATGTCTGTTCCAAGTACGGTGAGACTTCCATTTACCATCACCTCATGTAAGTACTTAAGGATTATGGAAAATAAGGACACCAACTCACAGTCAGCCCCTGGGCGGGTACAGTCGACAGTCCAATACGAACGTATGGGTAGGATAACAAGTCTGAAATCAACTCAAGAGGCTCCCACACATAATCATGGGTATACCCTCAAGTGACCCCCAATATACGATCTGACCACTACAAATAGTTAAACCACAGAGGGATAATCTTCGTAATTCACCTGAATGCGACCTAGTGCGTAACCCCTGTGTGAGAGGGGGGTCCCATAAAGCCTATACGATAATTGGATTTGAATCTCCCTATCTCAGGATGCTAATGTTTGTTTTGAAAAACTTTGGAGAGTTGTACTCACAGCCTAATCCAAAGTGCTAATCCTAGTCTAATGTTGGTGGAAGATACTAAAAACAAAAATTTTCTAGATAAATTTTAATTAGCGTTGATTTTATGGTTGTTCTTTACTCAAAGGGTGCATGGCAATGAAACTGATGGTATGATGACTCAAATTCCCAAAAATGCACAAGATGATGATAAGCAATCTTGTCTTTCGATGAATGGCTATTTAAGGGAAAGAGAGAAATATTTTTTCACTATCAAACACTAAGATGCAATGTCCTCATACAAGTGTTTCTCAATGAAATCCAATGCAATGCTAAAAATTTCAGAAATGCCTTCTAATATCCAAACCAATCACTAAAATATGTCCTTTTCCTTATATGTGAATGATAATCAGATGCAAGACTTCTAAATTCCAATTAGACTTCAGGATTAAACAGTCAGAAGCAAACCTCACACAAAACAAAAAACACACTCTCGTCGTGAAGTAGACAAGAAGGACAAAGATAACCAAATTGCAAACAAGGAACAAAAACCTCAAACAAAAAGAGAAATGATGGAAATTTGACCTCAAATATCAAATGAAAAGTTCACAAACCTTTGGATTTCCTCACAAAAGTTTTCACTCAATCAGATAAAGGAGAAGAGAACAAGAAGTTAACTCTAGGTCACCAAAGACAAAGAGTGGTTTCAAGGCAAGGAAAGAAGATGTCAAAATCCCAAACAAACGAAGATGAAATCTCAGAAAGAATAGTGTTTGAAAGCCAATATCAAGATGGACTGAGAGTATAGGACCCTGAGAAAATGCCAAAACCCAGAAATAGCTTAAGAAAATGCAAATTTTGGAGAATTTCTCACAAAAAATGGGGTAGTGCTCTAGTATAAGGGGCACTAGGGCATTTGAGCACTCTGTGCAAGGATACAGGGGAGTGCTAGCACTCTTTAAGCAACAAGGGGGGAGTGCTCTACGCCAAAAACGTAGAAAAAAGTCCAAAAAGTCAAAAAATGAATGAAATTCAGTCAATCAGGGTGATCCTGATGACCTAATGAGGAAATCAAACAAATATAAGAATCAACATGACAATATGGAGAAGATAAAATCAGTGGGAAAAGGGCCAAAACAATATCTGGGAATGGAAACAAAAAATCAGAGCTCCTCCCCAGTGGAGTCGCCAATTTATGTTCAAGTTGAATCCTCCTGCGGACAAGAGGATTCCCTCTTGGTCTCTAGACTTCTAAGGCCAAGATAGAAAGTGCTTAAAATGGGCATTGACTTCCTTTTATATCCTATCAATCTAATCAATGAAAGATAAGGACAAAGATATGTACCTTATTAGCGATGTTTGTCCTTGCAAAGTCCTGGCTGAGCTTTGATCTTGAGCTCCCTGATAGATACTGTAAGACAAACAAAGATACCATGGACTTCCTACTCTACTAATATTATCTCAATCATAGATCCATCTACTATAGACAAACTCATATGGAACAAGCACAAGTTTGAAAGAAACAGGCCAAGCATTGATTATATTAATGAGAACAAGTAAAAGTACTTACAATCCTTTGAATGAAGGTGCAACAACATCTTCCAGTTCTCCTTGTCCACACCCCTTGCTCAAATAATCTCCATTGATTTCTTTGATGGCATCTCCCTCATGAGATCATAAGTTTGATGTAATTCCCAATCTCCATTGTGCCTTTCACCATGATAAGGACTCCTTATATAACCTTGGAGAGGTCCAACCACTTGAGAAATCTTTGGGATAAGTTGAGGATTCCTCTCCTTTAGTTGAGGATCTCCCCTAAGATCATGCCTTGACCATCTATTTGAATCCAACTACCTTTGGGAATTGAGGGATTCTTCCCTTATTTGCCTCAACAAACCCATAATTTCCTAAAAAGAGGGTAGCGCTCCCCCATAAGGGTGCACAGGGCGCTCAAGCACTCCCCCAAAAAGGCTCAGGGAGCACCAGCACTCCCTGACAGTGGGTAGGGGAGCACTCCTCTCCAAAATTCATTTTTTGAGTGGTTTTTCCAATGGAAAAGGGCTTGTACTTCTTGCCAAGTGATTTTTCTTCTTCCAAACTATCCTTTGAGGTGTCTTAAGTGTCTTCATGATGTCGTTATAGGCACGACATAGGCAAGATGGAAGAATATTGTTTTTGACACTTGCAACACTTATAGTCAATATGCGACACCTGTAGACAAGATGCGACACTTACAACACTCGTAATGACGATACTTGTGACACTATCGAAGTGAGTAATTTTGAGGTGTAACAATGGCCGACATGAAAAGTCAAGAGTTCTGATGAATGGCCAACACAGGTTGATAGACTTCCTTTGAACAAGAGCATGAGACATGTGGTAGACTCCGGTAGCATAGAATCAATGATGTAATTATTTGATGCAGGAGGCATCAATAATGTTCTCTATAAGGACTAGAAGAGTAACCAGTGGGTAGAGAAAAACTTTGTATTGAGATCAGCTTCCTAAGGACATGCTAAACCCAAAATTATGATGACACAAGGACTCAATAATTTTTTTCTTTCTTCAAAGGCAACACGACTGCTGCCAATTATAATATAGTACCCCCTTCCCACCTGTATTTTTTTGTTTTTTCATAAAAAATGAATGCTATGATATAGAGGAGGAAATGAGTGTCGCAAGTAAGAAAAACTAGTTCCAACAGTGGAACGTACCTATTGTCAATGCAAGGAAATGCATGCGGGAGATGGACACTCGGATTGATGTTCCCTCTAGGGTATAGGGTGTCAAATTGTGAAGGATATAAACAAGGCTCTGCTTGGTTGAGGATGCAAAAATTTCTTAGGCAACGGTTTATAATGCAAAGCAAGAATCAACTAAAGTCTCAATATTGCAATTGAGGGCATGAGATGCATTCACAACTTAACCCCAAAAAATGTCCTTTTTTATGTATTTTAGTCTACTTGGTGTGAAAAAGGGATAAACTTGTGCCAAATAGACGTCTTTTCAAATCCAATTTACGAGTGTGAAAAAGACAAGTTCACTCGACAATATTTTCTATTTTTGGTAACGAGTTGGAAAAGAGATTAACTAAGACTCATGACCTTTCAAATCCAATTTAACGAGTGTGAAAGGGACAAATCACTTGACAATATTTTCATTTTTTAGACGAGTCAGAAAAGAGCTTAACTAAGACTCATTTTGGGAGTCCTAATCAACATGTAAAGGGGGAGATCAAGGCTCCCATACCGGTCTTTTGCGGAAGGTCAGTATCTTATGGATAGCTGAAAAAAGCTTGGGAAAACCCAAAGCTCTCCAAGTCAAGGAGGATAAAGTGCTAACAGAGTATATAGTCTCTGTGATGGTTCAAATACTGTCTCTTAATGGAAAATACATAGGTGGGGGAATGGGATGCCCCATCAGATCGTCCCAATCAAAGGGAACCTCGTCAGAACTTGGAGGGAGACAATTCGGGGGAATAATAAATCTCTCTCATTCAGAAGGAGTAGGATTAGAAATTTTGACAGCATGGCTGAAGGTTGCATCGCCCTTTACAAGCAGAGTGGGATCGACTAGAGATTGGAATGGTATGACACCCTATTCAATTCTAGGTTGAATAGGATGCATGAAAACATGGATAGGGGAAACATCACCCTTGAAAATGGGGGTGAGGTCGGGAGAAGAAAAAATGTATCGATTGAAGGAGAGACAAGGTGTGGGGAAACCACAGATGTCTCAGAATCTGATGGGCCCTTGGGAGATCTCCATGCTTCTGGTATCTCGATAGTAGCCAAACACAAATGAGTAAGGTGAATTCCTTCACAAGTCCTGCAAAGGAATTTAGGATTACGTCTGAGACGTCTAGGCTTCTCGATGCCCCCAACATTGTTTACAACAGCTGGTGACACGCTCTCGTCATGAATGGAATAGGTAAGAGAGTCTTCTCCTATATGATGAAGAGAGGTTGGAGATGTGACATGACTATGATTTGGGGTGAATAGGATGGTGCCCCCAACATAATTGGCAGAGATTGGGTGCGTGCTGTCGACATAATTTGTAGAAAATGTTGACCCATCTCCGATGTGACTAGCAGAGGTCGGTGATGGAGCACCAGTATGACTGACAGTGACTGGGCTAGCGGTAGATTGTGGAATTTGATGCCAAGGTCTGGGGAAAGATTGGTTTTGAAACATTGCAGAACAAGAAGGATCCTGGTGTACCCCCTGTCCCTACCCAGAAAGGTGGTGGCTTACGCCAAAATGGTTCGAAGAGGTTTGGATGGGCATCATCACAGAGGTAAGTGAAGAGACTGAGGTAGGATAAGAATTATTTGAGTGATGATATATGTTTCCCCCTTGTGAAGGGGTCCTGTAAAGAGGGTAGCCCGAACCGTAAAATTAATTCTCCCCATATGAAATACCTGGGGGTACTTGGGGACCTGTCATGGAAAAAGTGTTCGAAGGAGTCGACATGGAAGATGAAAGATATATGTTTGGAGTGTAATAAGTAGGATAAGCACCCATCTAAGCACTGGCTCCTGGAAGAGCATAACTAACATTGGATCCATAAGGGGGAAGGTTCCAACCTCCCATAGGGACATGACTCATATCAAACGAAGAAGTAGGAATCAGAGCCATGGTGCCCCCTAATCCAATGCTAGGATTCACATACACAAACCAGGGAGAGGATTCCACGGGAAGGCATATCAACAGAAAAATTACTAGAGACCCAAGGCACAGACTAAGTGTTGTAGTTATGCATACCATTGTAAAAAGCGGAAGGATCCATCCCCATGAAATGAGTAGGCATCATGGGGTGGGTAGCAATAAATGATGGAGAAAAATAAACTCCACTATCCATGATGATGAAACCCAAAAAAGACTCCTAAGGCCAACTAGTATTCAAAGAGCATACCAAAAGTCAAACGACCAATATGCATGCAAACAGGCTAAAGTGGCTGAGTGGCCTCCCTCGCTAAAGAAGGTATGTCTCATCCAAGAGGGACCTGAGACTCCCTGATAAAGTTTGGAGGTAATAGAATCATTTATAGGGGCCCTCATGGGATTAACAAACAGTCGTTCAGATCCCACCGAAGAGGTAATCCTCCATAAAGGTTGTGTGTTGTCTTACCCCTATCTGACCCAGGGTACAAGCATAATAACCCCTGCAAGTAACCTATGAGATACATATTGAGTCTCAGTTTTGACATATATAATTCCTTATATTACCTTGTATCTGATCCTTTTTTCCGATGTTATAATCCTATACTTGATTATTTCCTCCTAAACACATACCCAATGACTTTGTTCATGTGCATAAGGGGTAAATTATGATTAAGGCATGATTTGTTTAGTTTTTCTTCAGTTAATTTGATTAAATGTTTGATTTTGCATGATCCTAATTGTTTGACTCTTAGGAATTTTTGATCCGGTACTATCACACTCTGTGCTATTTCAATATTGCCCATGCTCCTAATCTGACACTCGGGATTATGACTATGTGTATTCCGGTACTAAACAACTACCTACAGGATTTTGGTACCATCATTCCGGTACTCGATTTTCACCTCGATTTTTAGGCCGATGACAATGGATATCAAAATTTGGGGACATGGATTTTGTCCAGAGCTGTTTTTTCATTTGGACACATGGGCCAGAATCGCCATATATCACACGTGTGGACCTCCATATCAGGGGGAACGATCCATCCTCAATTTTTGCCAATTTTCCAAAAATTCTAAGATCATGCCTAGATTTGTGGGAACTGTATTTTCTTGATTAGCTAATGGTTGTACTCGACCTCCATTTATGGAAAATGGTTTTGATTTGGATTGGATTGTATAGATCCAAAATTTTAATGTAAAAATCATATAAATTGAGTGATGGCTAAGTCAAAAGAGAGAGGAATTGTTATGTTGCAGATTGGATTTCTAAACATATTGTCTTTGTAAACTTGTTGAAGAATTAATATGAGATTAAGTTCATTGACTCCAGGTGTTATTTAAAGTTTACTATTCTATGAATTCCCTCTAAGATGCCCCGTTGGCACCGGCAAGGGCCCACTGGTCCAACTTAGCAAGCTTACTGTAATTGCAACGCGGATCTAATTTCTGTAAGTATGTCTGTAGAGTGATTTTGTACATATCAGTTGTGAGTAGAAATGTTTGATGTAAATAAGTTGTAACTTACAACATAATCTAAGTGTGGATGCATCAAAAGCTGTGAAAAATAATCTAGTGGTAGCTTTATAATCATTTATAATTTTTGTGTGTGAACATTTATGATTTCTGTGTGTGATCATTTATTTCTGAATTGTGTCCTTTTAATCTCAGCTTTTATATTGCAAAGTGTGGCAGTACAGGAACAATTTGAGAGTCCATATTTTGCATTACATGAGCCAACATATGGAACATCTCATTTAAAATCCTTGTTTCCTGTGTAGAAATAAAGTAACTTTTCATAATTGCGAGGTTGCATTAAAATTCCTTTTTTGATTTGAAGAGTGTGCAGAATTAGACAAATTGCAAGTTGATATTTAAGAGAGTGACTACACGAGTAAGATCAGAATCCATCTTTCACCTTCATGAGCTAGTAAATGGACAATCTTGTTTCTTGTAAGAGAGCCTTTGGAGTGCATGTTAGCTAGAGTCTTTTATTTGAATTTTGTTCTTTAATTTTTGCACAGTGTGTAAAACATAGATTAAGGATTGCAAAACAAAGTGTTGATTGCTTTTAATTTAGTTTCTCTAGGAGATAGAATCAAAGTCCATATTTTCCTTTCATGAGCCATCAATGAATAGGTCCATCACCTAAGCAAGAACTTTAGATCATATGCTTGTTTATGAGTTTTTTTCTTTCTAATTTATGAATTGTGTGAAGAGTGTTATCTTTGAAGTATGAAAACAGAGTATTGGATTTGGATGGTTTTCTTGATTGAGCCATACTCATCAGACATAGGAACCTATCTGTTATCGGCACATATAGTGCATCAAATCTACTGATTACGAATCCCAGATTGACATTTAAATGAGTGTAAGATATATATTGAACATATTTGTACACCAACAATACCTAAGTCAAGCAACTAATAAAACAATGTATAACCAATGCACAGGCGAGCAATCGTAAGTATGGATTACCATATGGGCAGGGTAGAAAATCCCTAAACCTTGAAAGCATCGCCTCTCACAGAGGTATGGGTACTTGCAAGATCCCCAAATACGAATAAATCCACAAAACTATCTCTGACGCTAGGCAAGTATCCGCGGGTTATCCATTCAACTAACTTCACGCGACCTCGTTATTAACTCCGGTGTGAGTAGAGCCTCCTGATCTTACCAATTATATAATGGACTTCTCAACTCCCTGTCTCAGACACATATGTTGATTTAATTTCCTTGGAGAAGTTTACTCACAAAATCCAATTCCAGGGCACTAAATCCTAGACTAGTTTGTGCACCCTAAAAATAAAATCATGACTAATCAATTTTATTTTAAAGCGTAAATTTTATTGGCCATGATTACTCAAAAGGGTATGGAAGTGAAACTAATGATATTTATGACTCTGCAAGAATATATATACATATAAATATAATGCAAAGTAATTTTAATTTTTCAATGAAGGATATGCATATAAAAATAGTGCAATTTTCAATTTCAACTCCGCAATTCAAAAGTAAAATACAATCTTTCACTAAATGCACTAAGCTAATGATAAAGATTCAGAAGACAAAAATTCTAAGCAATGTGAAATGGCTATTTTTTTGTATTTTCAATATATTAAAGAGAAAATGCATGGACTGAAAAGAAATCCTGATATATAAATTCTATTATGTATAAACGGAATGACTCAAGAAGAATACCAAGAAGCCAAGAAACAACCAAATATAAGGACAAATAAAAAATGAAAAACGATGAGAAAGACTACGCCCAAAAATTCAACTCCAAACAGGTTTCCTGTCAACCCAGAGAAGCTCAATAGGCACTACAAAGACCTAAGAAGGCTCAGTAATCATCAAATCCCACCCAACAACCACCAAACCAAGAAACCAAGCAAGGAAATAAGGTGTATGTGACTGTTCAGAGAAACAGAGCATATATACGCAGCTCACAGTTAGACAACACACATGTGTACGCAACTGTCAAAGAAATAGGGCATGTACAGGCTTGAAAACAAGGCCAGGAAAGGGTAAAAATGATGAAAACTCAAACCTAGAGTGAACAAAATCTATTAAGCAATGACATGATAAGAAACGCAAAGGAAAAAGAGCAATGCAAGGAGAAAAAGTACTTCAACCCTTAGAAACAAGATCTCTCCCGAGCGGAGTCGCCAATTCTGTTACGAGAGAAAAACTTTCTATGGCCAAGGTAAACCACAAAAGACAAGTATGACTGCAGAAATCTACTTAATTCCAACATATGCTATATAAACCAATGTGAAAGAGAGATAAGAAAGAATCCTACCTCGCTCCAATGTTCGAGGATGTTCCATTGTTGAGTACTTTGACCCAAAGCTTTGTACCTGCAACAAGTTCTCAACAAACAAGCAGAGCAAGTATATAGTGATAATATAAAGGGGTTAGCACATTAGATAGCATAATCCATTAATAAGAATTACATATATTCCCATGGATAATAATCATATATTTGCACGATACGAATTGGACAGGAAAGGAGTATTTCTATTAATAAATGATCAACAGAAGAGAAAACATTATAGACTTTCGTGTCAGCACGGTTCGAAACCAAGAAACCAAGTTCCTTCCAACTGGACCTCCACCACTTCAATCCTCCACCAAAGGAAATCTCATAGAAAAGAGACAATGAGGTTCTCTCAAAAATAGGGAAAGATCTTGGGGGCTAAACACTATGTTCAGACTTGAGTGACAAAGGGATGCAGACTCAATATGAAGTAATTTCTCCAGAGTAACTTTTCTCTCAAAGTTGAATGCCTTCTCTTCTTTTCCATAGCTCGGAATTGTGTTCTTATAGCCTTCAAAATGCAACTAAAGGTCTAAGTTGGAACGTTTCCATTATATGGAAGGCCAAGGATCAGAGATCTCTTGTCGTGACATGGAAACCCGACTTCATTTTTGTATTTTCTGGCACAAATCCCTATGTACGTAGGTTGTAGTGGATCAGTCTATGTATACACATGTTGTATAGTAGATAGGGCGCATATATGTGGAAAAATATGTATTTTTATCTCTGGATTCATCAAAAAGGGATGAGAAGTCTGCATGGGGAAATGGAAAAAAGTCCTATGTGTAAGATAGAAATGGTGAGGCAAATATTTCTATAACAACGAGGTGTGCATATCTCCTGTCCTCTGTGGAGTAAGATATCAGGGCTCTGTAAATGTAGAATACTGACAGAAAGAAATAAAGAAGAAGAGTTGGTGGATGTAGCCCCAGGGTGGGGATGAACCATGTATATCATGTGTTTCTATGCTTGTGTGATGTATTGATGTGTTTATGTGTTTACTTGCTTAAGTGCTTTGATATAGATAAATGATAGATAGATATGTTAATGCTTTGTGATGAATAATGTGAATAAATGCTAGATATGATCTATGTTGGTATGCTTAGTACTTGCATCTATAGGATCTGTATAAATACTACATTGATTTATTGTTAGGACTTAGTTGCACTGTAAACTAAGGCTTACTATTAGAAAATTGTAACTGCTAAGTGCTTTGTTAAGGTGTTGTAATCACATATGTGTGTCCCAGCTAAGGTTGCAGACACTGGCGTCCTACAACCACCCTTGCCTCTACCTCAGGTGAGACTTCATCTGCTTCGCAGGTGTTGTCGAAAGGGTCGATAGTTAGGGTTTTGTTGGTGCATTGTTGTAGTGTTGAACCTTGGGTCTACCCCTGTGCCAACAAATAGTTCCGTTGCCATGACCTAAAACTGTGATTGTTGGGAACCAAAGGAAAGAAAGAAAGCTTTGTGCGTAGATCTGTTGCCTTAGTGCGTAGTATTCTACTTGACTTATAAAGCTCTGTGCTAAGAAGAGAAGTCAGATATGAAGAAAAGAGGTAAGATCTAGAAGCTTTGTGCTCTGATAAAGGTAGGAATAGTGAAAATTTTTAGATCTGAAAGCTTTAAAGGTAAGAATAGTGAAATTTTTTAGATCTGGAATCTTTGTGCTCTGCTGGAAGTAAGATTAGTGGAAATTTGTGTTTCAAGAGTATGGATCTAGGTATGTTTGATAAACGTTATCCTAGTCTGAAAACTAGGGCACAACTAGAAGAGAGAAGGTTTGATATGAGTAGATCTGATAGAAATAATGAAAGATATGTTATTCCTATGCATAGAAAGAATTTTTGGACTAACAAATGGATGCAGGATCCTAGAAAGAATGTTTTACAGGTTAGCTACTATGATTCGAGTGCGTAGTACAGTAAAGGCTGGGTATAATTTAAGAGAAAAAGAGGATTAACCCTTTGTTACAGTTGCAGAAGACCGGGAGATCTTGCTAAGGAATTCCCTGGAATAATACCTATTTGTCTTTGTTGTAAAGCTATGGACCATGAAGTTTTAGATTGCCCTAGAATGATTGCTAAGCTTGAGAGAATGAATATGAGACAAGAAAACCTTGAGGAAGGTCATGAAACTGAGACCATGGTAGAACCCCAGACAAAATTAGAGACTCTATTACTGCAAGTGAAAGAAACCCTAGATGATCACAAAGATATAAACTTACCAAAGATATTCAAAGAAAAAGAATGCATAGAAGCAAGAATAGGAGACTTCAACATAGACTGTGTTCAAGATGAGGAAACATAGGTAAATATCATGACAGAAAGAACTTGGGAAGCTTTAGGAAAGCCTGATATGACTCCTTCATTGGGAGGAATAGGACTATTCAAGGGAAAGTTGATAACCCTATGTGGAAGACTCACCCATGTATCTATATCTATAAGTGCTCATGGAGCTTCGATAGAGGAAGATTTTGAGGTTGTTAGATTCATTGAGAACAACACTCCATTTACTATGTTATTAGAAAAAACCTGGATCGAGAAAGATCAGACCAAAAGAAAAGAAGAGGGGGCCCTAAAACAAAAAAAGCAGGAATTAAAAGATTTCATGAATAGGAGGATAACACACTTGATTGCAGAACAGGAGAACAGATCAAAACTACTTAGAACTAGAAAATTGGATCACAAAGTTGAAAGAAGACAAGAAGATTCATAGACGAGTAAAGCACCTACCCTAGATAGAGAAGCAATATTACTCTCTAGTCCTATGAAATAATCCCAACAATGTGAAGCTGCTATGCCAAAAGAAGACAAGAATCTGAATGGAAAGAGGGATACCGAGACGAATATCACCGGGAAGAAGGCTAGAAAACTCAGTAAGAAGAGAGAAAAGATTGAAAAGTTATAGAAGGGCCTAGAGGAAACTTCGTGGAAGGAATATTTGCAAAATCGTAACTTCGTCGGGATATCATAACAATGCCCCATGGAACTTCACCATGGTGAAGAAATATCACTGTTGGAAGCATTATAACCATTGGACCGATGTTCCAAAATGGTTAGAACAATAGTTATGACTAGAAAGCTCGCCATATGACCGTTGGGACCGCGCCACAATAGACATAATTGCATTGATGGAAAACTTCTTATCCGTTGGAGAGATCCGTTACTTCGTTGTCTACTTAGTCCATCGACTGTTGCAATGAGAACACTTTTGTGAATTGTATCAGAGCTAACAAGAAAACCCATTGCTATTGTGCTGTACTTAGTAAGATTGAAACTGATTCTATTTCTTTGAGCACTCATCCATCCACCTGAGTTTTTCGATCGAGAGCATGCATGTCGGACGAGATCAACACTATGGAGAAGTCAATCGAGGAATTTTTAATTGAGATGATGGCCGAGAGAGTGATGTCCATGGGAGTTTAAGATTCATCGACATGAGTGCAAGCCTCTCTGTCGACTGCTCATGGATCCGAACCATCCCAACCGACAGTAGAGAAGAGAACCAAGTACAGACATGATCTAGCAGATGCGAAGTTAATCCCGACCATATTACCCGACTACATCTCACCTCTGGCCGGCGCGGTGAGTTGTGAGAGTGTTTCGAGGGACTTTGATTACACCATGGTTATTGCGTACCTCCCGAAGGGGATACGTGAAGTCAGAATGCAACAAGATAAGATCATGACGTTGAAGTTCAGCGACTTCAACCTAAGTGACTAAAATAATTACAACATGCTTTCTCCTTACAAGTATCTGACCAGGACGAAGGTGAAGAACTCAAAAACAATCCCCCAGCCATGGACTATGGACCTCATGTAGTCCACCCTCTAGAATGTGAAGAATATCCCACACTTTGGAAGGCACCAGGAGGTTAACGCATGTGTTAATATCATGCTCTCATGTTACCATGGCGGCTATCTATGGCTAGATAGATGCATCACAGTCAGTTCAACGTTGATCCATAGGATCACGGGATTGAGCATGCAAGGACCTGACCCGCAAGACTTCTACCCAGGGAAGGCTTCCGACCGTGCCCTAGCACAGAGAATTAAAGACACTTATAGTGAAGTAGAAAAGGGAACATGAGGCTACAAGGTAGCTTCCATCCAGAATGGCGTAGTGAGCCTGGCCTGCCAGTTGATCGTAGGGAATATAGTAAGGAAGAAACGACCTACACAAGTCACAAGATTTGTTGTTTACCTAACCAGGAAATGTGTAGAAGGACTCCAGATGAACTGGGTGAAGTACTTGGTCAACCAACTGGAATTAGACTGTTGTGAAGCTCAGGATCAGGGCTATGAGTTCCACTTTAGCTGGCTCCTTATCCTCATCGCATTTAACTCTTGGGAAATGTCGGAAGCTACGACCTTCCTAGACATTGAGCTGTTTGAGCCACTCGCTTAGAAGTTCACCATGCTTTGGTACTCGAGCAATATGTGAAAACAGTAGTAGTCAAATGTAGTCTTTCATACCTACTACCTGTAGCTGAAGAGGGAAATTAAAGTTGTCCCTTGCATGATGTTGAACACCCTGCATTGGTTCTGACCCCTCATGAAGTTCCACGTAGATCGACACTTCACTT
>JASDQU010202441.1:0-19034 GCA_032191745.1 Picea mariana | reverse complement strand
TATTCATCCTTTCTGACACACCATTTTCTTGTGGTGTTCTTGGAACTGTCTTCTCTCTACGAATCCCATGGTATGAAAAGTAATCATCAAACTCCTTGCTGCAATATTCACCTCCATTATCTGATCTGAGACACTTCAACTTTTTTCCTATCTCATTCTCAACCAAAGATTTCCATTTCTTAAAAGTATCAAAAACATCAGATTTTTGTCAAATGCAATAAACCCAAGTTTTTCTAGTTGCATAATCAATAAAAGTAATATAATAATGAGAACCACCGAGAGATGATACCTGCGTTGGTCCCCATACATTTGTATGCACAAGCTCTAATCTTTCACTCTTCTTTTCTTTTCCGACTCTGAGAAATATGACTCTCTTCTGTTTTCCATAAACACAATGCTCACAGAAGTCCAAATCTATTTGTTTAAGATCTAGCAACAAATTTATTTTGTGAAGTATCTGCATCTCCTTCTCACTCATGTGTCCAAGCCTATGATGCCACAATGTTGTATCCACTCTTGTAGAAGCTAAAGAGATAGAAGAGTCAGTATTACCAATACATAAATACAATGTACCTACCTTCTCATTTGATGACCTTCCACATCTTATATGTAAATATGGATATACAACCTTCACTTTCCAACTGCCCTGTTGAAATTAGATTTTTCCTTAAATATGGAACATGTATTACCTCTTTCAACAACCATTGGTTTCCATTACATTGCTTTATTTTTAGTTGGAGCTGGAGAATTGGAAGTTGGTGCTTCCTTGAATGTAATTCTTTGACATATCAGAAAATAATTTAGTTGTTTTGTCCTACATTTGGTTTCCATGTAAATATTGGTGTACTATGCATTTGTGGATGTGTCTATGATTGTTTATTATGCACTGATGGATGATAATGTTTATGATGCAATAATGAAATGATGAACATTGTCGAATAAGTTAAAATATTACATATTGTGGTTAATATTGTTATAAAATGCTCATACTAATTCACCCCCCTCTCAGTAATCCAACAATTGGTATCAGAGAAGGTTCCTTCAAAAAACAGTGTAACCAATCGAAGGAAATCATGGAATACAATGAGAATGGAGTACCAACATTTGATGGTCAAAGTGGTCTACAGTATGATATATGGAACATAAGGATGAAATTATTTTTAAAGGAAAAGGGATATGATATTTGGAAATTAGTTTTGACAAGATACAATGCTACAAGGAAACCTAATACTACAGCTAAGAAGGAATTGAAGAAAAAACAAATAGCAATGGATTTCATCATGGAAGGACTATGTGATTCAACAAAGGACAAAGTGGGTAAATTATCATTAGCTAAAAAAAATTGGGAGAAGCTAAATAATATCTAATTTTCTCCCATCCCAGAATCAGATAATTCCAAAGAAGATGCAGGTACAGAACAAGAAGAAATATGCTCATCATGTGCGAAGAGGCATAAGTTGATTGAAGAAACAATTGATCAGTGAAATTGAATATATAAGGACTCAAAGAAAAGAAAACAAGTCACTCTAGGTATAACTAAAGAAGATGGAAGAATCACAAAACTCCAACACCAAACAAGTCAAGCGGACAATCATGATGATAAAAGGTCAGCTAGAAGAAGCCAGAAGGATTGGAGAAACTCTTGAGGATCAGAAGCAGTATTTGGAAGCCAAAATAACGACACAAAAGGAAGAAGTAGAAAAGAGATAGAAGATACTAACAGGACATATCAATGAAAGAACTAATGATTTAAATAAGCTTGAAGTAGAGTTCAATCAACAAGAAAGAAAACTTGAAGATGAAATAATCACATTAAGTTTTCAAGCTTAGCTCGAATGTTGAAGAGAAATAAACATCCACATCATCAGTTGAAGAGAATCTGTCCAGGTTTCCAAAAAGGAAGAATGAAGAGAAGCCAAAGACTTATGCATAAGTCATTAAAGGTTTGATGAAGAAGGAATAATGCAATACCTTAAAGAAGAACATTCCACAAGTGAAAAAGACTCAAGAAGAAGACTACATAAGAAGATCCTCCATGTTAAAGCCACAAATAATCCTCAGTCATGATCATGATCAGCAAAGGATGGAATTCAGAAGGACTACACCATAAAGAATAACATTCACTCCCAGGTATGTAAAATTATTTTATAGTCATTGTTTCTATTGTACTAAATTTGGACATAAGGCTGCAGATTGCATGGATTATGAAAGAAATGTTCAAGAAATAAATACTTGTGTTTCCCCACTAGGGATGATTGTAGGGGCTAAATTTCATTCATGGGATAATTTTCCATGTTTTTTCTCAAAAAAATATTTTCCATTCTAAAAATAATTCGCCCAAATTCTATAGGATAAAATTATTTTACCTTAAAAATTGCCAAAAATTTATACAAACTATATAAAATCCTTAGAAATTTGATTTTTTTTACAAAAATAATTTCAAACATTTATAGTAGGCAAATGAAGGATTAGTCAGATTCACCAAGGTTTCTACATTTTAAAATAAATTTCCATCCTTAAAATAATCTATGTTCCCGACATAATAATGAATGTTACAAATTCCACAACTATGGTCGTATAGATCGAAATTGTAGAAGCATGAAAATACCATCCATGAAGAAAGAAACATATATTATATATACTAAAATTTGGAAAAGAAAAGAACAAGAAGAAGATCAAGTGAATAAAGAACAAATTTCAGAAATTACAAGACTTTCCTTAATACGAGAAAGACAAGGAAAGAAAGAAAAATAAGAATAGTATTCAAGAACCATATTGTCAGAATCCGCAACAAAGAAATATCATAATGAAGAGTAGGTAAATAAAGAACAAGTCTCATATTGTTAGTGTTTCATGGAAACCTGCATAGGAGGCCTAGCTAAAATATACACAAACAAATTTTATCAAGAAAATGAAGAGAGATACAATATGAATAATGAGAATCAATTTATATTATGATATATTCAATGAGTGATTGATCTTCAATCATATAGGAAATGACATCCTATAATAGGAATGCATGAATAATAGTGATGGTCTAATATTAGAAAGTCTAAAATAGAACTAGTAAGTTAACTCCCACTAAACTAGTGTGTTGAAAATAAAAATTTCTCCAACACCCCCCCTGAACATCACTATGGAGTAAAAAATGAGTCTCGAATACTAGGCCATATTAGGTACTCATGTACAATGCAAATAATGAAAACTAAATAAAAGTGAGGAAAGAGGGAAAACCACGTAGGAACAAAACCCCCCCTCAAAAGATAATGCATCAAAAGAAGAAAAGGCATTTGCTAGGAAATTGTGTTCTTCACTGCAAGACGATCCCACAAAGTCTGAAACTTATGCTCAGTGAAGGTCTTGGTGAATATGTTGGCATTTTTTTCAGAGAAAGGACACAATTGCAAATCAATGATCCTATCATGTACTAAATCTCTTATGAAATGCATGTGGACCTCAATGTGTTTGGTTCGATGTCACTTTACTAGATCTCTGCAAAATATCAGTTTACTTTGATTGTCACACCATATAATAATTAGATAGTGAAATTAGATACCAAGCTCGGTAAGGAAGTGTTGAAGCCAAAGTTTATGAATGACATAGTTGAATACTCCTCTGTAGTCAGCCTCTGCACAAGATAAAGCAATGGATGATTGCTTCTTACTTGACCAACAAATTGGGCCTAACCCCAAACTGAGAGTGTACTCAAATGTGGAATTGTGATCTCTGTTATCACCAGCCCAATCTTAATCTATGAAACCTATGAGATCTAATGCACAACTAGCTGCATAGTGAATCCCATAACTCATGGTTCCCTGCACATATCTAAGGATGTGCTTGGAAGCCTTCCAGTGCAGATCATGGGGTTCTTGCATGTATCTGGAAACTGCTTCTACTGCATATGAGATGTCTAGATGGGTGTGGGTGAGATAAAAAAGACTTCCCACCAACTGTCGATACAAAGTGATGTCCACTAATGGTGTATCCTCTTCATCCTCAAATCTAATCTCAGATAAGAAGGGTGTAGGTGAAAAGTTACAGTCTGTCATGTGGAATCTATCCAGAATATGCCTGACATACTTAGTTTGAGAAATTTTGATGCCCGAAGCATCTTGACTAATCTTGAGATCAATAAATAAGTGTAGTGGACCCATGTCTATCCTAGAGAACCCATCATGAAAAATATATTTGACAAAATCAATGGCTAAAGCATAGTTACCAATGATCAAAATATCATCAACATAGAGTACTAAAATCATCATAGAGTTAGTAGTCCTCAACATGTAAACAATGGAATAATATTTACATATATCAAAATCATGTGAAAGAAAGTAAGAATCCATATTTTCATACCATGCTCTAGGTTCCTTCTTGAGGCCATAAAGGGACTTCTTCAATCTGCATATTAAAGATGAGTTTTGAATGAACTCCTGCGGTTGTTCCATGTAGATATTCTCTGAAACGTCACCATGAAGAAAATAATTATTCACATCCATCTGGTGAACTTCTCATCCTTTGGCTGCTACAATGGCTAGAGCCAAGCGAATGGAGTCCATATTATCTACAGGATAAAATGTATCATCATAATCTATCCCATGAATATGCTGAAATCCTTTTGAAACTAATATGGCCTTGTACCTTCTCACCTAACCATCTGCTTCTCTCTTAGTCCTATAGACCCATTTACATCTGACAATTTTCCTCCCTGGTGGAAGTTGAACCAGATCCCAAGTCTGATTCTCTAAAAGAGATTCATGCTCCTCCTGCATGGTTTCTTCCCATAGTGGATTTCCAACAACCTCACTTTAGGTATGTGGATCATAATCTTGAACCATATATAAATGCATGGGAATCGTTGGTTCGAAAGATGAAAGTACATGAGAAGGATACACAAGCTGAGATCGAGTCCTCCTAGAATCCAATGGATCCCCTACAAGGTTTTATGTTGCCTGAAGTGTGGACTGTGCCCACTTGGGAATTTTCTAAAGCTCCGACGTTGGCTCCTCATTTGGCTATACTATGTTCTCATATGCATGTACAAAATCCTATGAATCTATGTATGAATATGTATCATCTGAGTGTTTGGAATCATCATCTCTAATGTATGTAACTGATGGAAGCACAAGAGTCTCTGCATGTTGCACTAAAGGTACATGCAAAGGACTCTTCTCAAATTGAACATTGTGCTCAACAATGAGCCAGTTTGTAGAGGGATCAATCAATCTATACCCATTCACATGATATGGATATCCCACAAAGATGCAAGTTGTGCTATGTGGATCTAAGGATTTCCTCTTTTTGGAAGGAATATGGGTCTATGCTCTAGATCCAAAGATGTGGAAGTGTGTGGCATATGGTTTGTTACCTGTCCAAGCCTAAAAAGGTGTCTTATCCTCAACATATCTGTGAGGTGCTATGTTTTGTATGTAAGTAGCACAATTAAGTGCTTCAACCCAAAGCTTGGAAGGAAGTGATCTTTCATGCAACATGCAACTGGTCATCTCCTTGAGAGATATGTTCTTCCTTTCAACAACTCCATTCTGTTGTGGAGTGTATGGAGTTGTGTGTTGCAACTTGATACCATCTTCACGACAAATATTCTAAACATCTTTGTTGATATACTCCCCCCCATTGTACGTATAGAGGATCTTGATTTTATTCCTATTTTGTGTCTCTACTAGAGATTTGAAGTATTTGAGATTCTCAAAAACTTCAGACTTTTTTCTGAGAAAATAAACCCAAGTAGAGCATGAGTAATCATCAATAAATGTAATAACATACCTTTCTTTTCTGATGGAAGGATGTGGAAATGGACCCATGAGATCACTGTGAACAAGTTCCAAGGAAGAGGAGGATATCCTTTCCTTCCCCTTTTCAAACTTCTCTTTAGGATGTTTGCCAAGAATGCATCCTTCGCAAACCCCTTTAGAAAAGTGAATGTTTCGCAATCCTTTGACCATTCCTTGCTTGGAAAGTCATTGCATGTACCTAAAGTTTAAACGAACAAATCTACCATGCCATTCTATACTACTATCAGTAGCATGTGTAAGTAGAAAAGTGGATTCATAGTCAGTAAACTTAGTGAACTTATACAACTGTGATTTGTGATCTACCTCACCAATTGCAATAATGGAAATGTCATGCATGTCAAGTACAGTAACTGAATCTGATGTAAATTCAACCATTTTACCTGTTTGAGTGATCTGATAAATTGAGAGAATATTTATATAAATATTTGGAACATGTAAAACATTCTCAAAAATTCCATAGGGGAGTTCCACTCTTCACTCTCCTTCAACTTATATTGGAGTATCAACCCCCATAAGAATAGGAGGTCCAGAGAATTAACTCAAAGAAGTAAAAAATTACTCTTTAGCTACCATATGATGGGATGCACCAGAATCTATAGTCCATGAATCAGATGAAGAATTAATTGCAACCAGAGCATGATGATTACCTTTCTTAGGTGCATGGTCTTCTTCCTTATTCTTCTTGGCTCCTTTAGGAATGAAGTCTCCAAGGTTATTCTTATGAAGTACTTGTGTCATAAGATCAATTTTCTTCTTAATGCATGTGGATTCTTAATGATTCGATTTATTGCAATATGTGCACTGCTTTCCCTTCTTCTTATTCCCTGTGGAATTTGAAGAATCTTTGGAACCTGAAGAGTCCTTGAAGGGTTTGGAATATCCCTCCTTCTTTGACTCTAGATGTAATATCTCATTTTGTTTCTTCTTCGATTTATGATTGGATGACCCTTTTCCATCATGCAAGGTGAGTGCATGTGCTTTGGGATCTTTCATAAGGCCCATTTGTATGAGTTTTGTCTACTCTTGTGTGAGAGACTAAATTAACTGAGCCATCGTAGTCATTTTCCAATTTTCTCCCAAAAGACATCTTCCGGAATGGAAATTGGAGACATATACAGTGTATTAGGATCCTATCTTGGCCAAGATTGTTAGAATAATTCGTTTCTCTTACGTATACTTGTTAATAACACATTCACCCAAGCTCAAAATCAAATATTTAAATTTAGTAAAGAAATCATGTATATTATCAAAACTTTTAGGGTCTAAGGTATTCAACTCTACCTCAAGCATATGACCTCACATCTCATCTTGCTTTCCAAAGAGTCCTTCCAAGGTGATCTATATCTCATTTGCAGTCTTCCATGTGGAAACATGAAACCATAAATTAGTGGAGATTAACTCAATAAGTATTCTTGTGGCCTCATTGTTACAGTTCGCCCATCTGGTCTTCTCAAGCACTTATGTAGGTTTTGTTTCTGTCGCCATCGTCAAATTATACAGTCCTTTTCTTTTGAGTTGGAATGTGGCCTTTGACTCATATAGTAAATGACATCCCATAATAGGAAGGCATGCATAATAGTGATGGTATAAGATTAAAAAGTCTAAAATAGAACTATTCAATTAAATCCCACTGAACTAGTATGCCGAAAATAGAAATTTATCCAACACAGATATCACAGGATTTGCAGTAGAATGATAAATAAAAGAAGAGAATATGTATAAAGAATGGGCCCAAGAAATTGTACTTTCAAGAATTATAGTGAAAAATCAATCCACAAGAAGAAATAAATAAGTTAGAGTTCATAAGGATGATGAGTCTATAGACGAAAAGGAATATTACTTTGCATCAGTGAAGGTAGTCTTTTGATCCATTCAGCTTGAAGACTCCTAGTATTATGAATATTGAACAAGGGGAGTCTAGACAACATCTCTACATATTTGATATTTATTCTTCAAAGTGTGAATATTTTCATATTGATGTTACAGAGTTAGAGAAGACCAGTGTACACATTTTACATTTGATTATTAGTTGTAGCAGTGAAGAATTCATGATAGTACAGTGACGGATGGGTCATCATTGTGGACAATTGAGTAGCAGAGTCTTTGACAATATGGATAGAGATGGATTCTTAAGAACATTTAGCAGGTTCATATAGATATATGTTAGTGGATGAGAGAATGATTTCATTACATATTGGTTCAAAGATTGATTCAAAGAATAAGTAAGAGACAATTGTATGATTATGATAAAGGAATATTTGAATGCTTAATCTTCAGTGATTAATCTTGAATGATTAATCTTGAATGATTTTTATATATGTCAGTTATTTACATGAGGAAGCACCAATGGAAAATAATTCCCAGAGGAAGAAGGTACATGAAGACCTACATTGATCAACATAGAAATGTGCAGAGAAGTCATCAAAGAGAGAGATCCAGAAAGGAACATCAGTATAGAAAGGGGGAAATACCCATAGGGGGAGCTAATATCTTTCCCATGATTGGTTAGAGAAGGTATAGTTTCAGGAGGAGACATGTCAATAGGGGGATTAAATCCTTTTTCAAAGGGACATAGATAGTAATCAGAGGCATGCAGACAGTGGGAGAAGCCCCAAGAATAGTTTATACAGAGGGAGAAATCCAAAGGACAATACAGGCAGGGAGAGAATCCACAAGGAGATTTCAATCAAGGGGAGCAACCCCAATGGGAGATACCCTTTGTCATTGATTTCAAAATGGGAGAAATAAAAGCATTGATGAGGAGCGATGATCATAGGGGGAACATGAACATACGTGTTTCAATTTCTAAGTGTTGCCATCAATGTTGGTATTGCCATCAATGCCAAAGGGGAGATTGTTGGATAGTTGGTTTGTACAGTGGGTTTTCATTAATGTCAACCCTTAGAGATTGATGTCAACCCTTGAAGAAATTCTGGTAGAAAATTATGGTATCCCTAGAGGTGTTGTTAAGGAACTTGAAGTTAATCAAGGAATATGGATGTGAAGGACAATGTAATTGTAGGTAAGACTACCCTATATGGATAGTACACATCATGCCATTTCCAATGATATGTGGGACATCACGTGGTTCCTCATGGTTAGTGAGATATGACCTTATGAAGTTGGAGGACCCTCAAGAGTAATCTAGAAGCCCTTAGAAGGACAAAAGGAAGTCAATTATTCTATAAATTCATCAAGAGGTTTGTTAGTCAAAGTAGTTGCAAAAAGAAATAAATTAAATAATAAAGTGGTTACAACAAGAAGTTAGTTAAGGAAAAATAATTTATGAGTTGAATAATTATGGAAACATTAGTTGCAACAAGAAAGCAGGTTAGCCTTAGAATAAGGAAAAGGGGTAAATCAATTAGAAGGTAGCGCCTAAAGGAAGTCACTTGGGAAGTATAAATAAGATATAAAATGACTCGCATTAGCACCTAATAAAGACCTATTGAAAACATATTGAGAACATTGAATATCTATATTGTAAAGGGTTATGGGCAGGTACAATTGACAAATATGAAGTGACAGGTTTGAGGCAACGAAGGTCTAAAGGAGTGAAAATTTTAGAGCTACAGAGAGAGACTGTTTCAGGGTTTCTGAGGTTATCCACGAGCTATATACATAGAGGGAACACACATACAGGGGATGCAGGCATAGATAAGTGAAGAAACCTACGAGTTGTAGAAAGGGAAATAACAGATCTGTAGAAAGGGCAAGGAGGAATATGCTTGTTCCAGGTTGCAAGATCTGACGAGAGACTACAAGTATGCTTTTCAAAGATCACATATAATAGGGATACTACAGAGTTAAAGGTATGTTCATGGTTATGTTTTGAGATTGTATCTTAGTTGTTTTGTGGGTCATGCTTGAGGCATGACTTTGCGAGGTTTGGGATATACTCTCTTGGATGTTTGGTATATGTTGTAATGTATGGTTTGAGATAGATCTGTTGAGGCACATTATTGGTGTACTTAGCTTGGTTTTATTCGTATATCTTGTGTTGCACTATGAGAAGCATTTGTTAGTGGTCATGGTATATGATTGGATTATGAGTGGTACATATTGAAGGCTATATATCAGTGAGGTTTTGGAACGTGGTTTTATGTAAGGTTTTATGGTATTCTATTTATGGATAATGTGATGTATTGCTAGAGGCCCTTTGTTGGTTATCTTGGAGTATGTCTTTTGTGCATGGTTGATGCACTTTTTGTGGTATGGATTGGTACTTGGTTGTGATTGGCACATGCTTGTTAGAGGCATGTGTGGGTGATGGTTGTGAGTTTTTATGAGCATTTTTGTTTGATGCAAATCCTGGTGATATTGTACATATGGTTGAGAGTTTTTTTGGTGATTGGTTTGGGTGATTAGATCTGGTCTAGTTGATGAGATTATTGTTACATATTGTTGGTACAGGTTTTTTGGTATAAGTTGTTCCAGGTTGCTGGTATAGGATTGATGTGATAGGTTTTATAGTGAAATTTTGATAGAAACAGAGAAAGTGACAGCGAAACTGGGAGAGTTTTGTAGTAGTTCACAAGTTGTAGAGAAGAGAGGTGCAGACATCCATGATTTTCATTAAACAAAGTCATGGAAATCCACATGTTGCAATGTATATAGGTCATGAATCTGTAGAAAATATTTGAATAATATTGGTACATGTTGTGAGAGTTTTTCAGTGATAGTTGTGACAGTGATAGAGTTGATTCAGTGATAGTGGTAGTTTGTCTACACTTGGAATTTATATTTTAGGGAAGTTGGATGGGGAAAGGATATTTGGTTGAAACCACATTCTGTTTGTAGTCAAAGAACATAGGGGGTTGTATCCTCCTTCTAGTTAGAGCCAGAGAATTAGGGAGTTGGAGCTTCCTTCAGGTTGGAGCTTGAGAAACTAGGGGGTTGGAGCTGGAGAAATTGAAGTCTCACCCCTCTTTGAGCCATCTAAGTGTCACCCATCTTTGATTCATATAAGTCCTTTCAATATGTAAGTTATGGGACCCAAATTTTCTGTTATGATTTTGTATTATCGAGCACCCTTCCTAAATTGTGTGTGGACATTATATTGCAGAGATTCAAGGCTTTGCCTTGTGTGTCACCATTATTTGTGACAGACACTACAAAACCTCCATTTTCCCTTTTGATTTTTCTTACCTACCTATAAAATAGAGCCCCTCATATTTTGATCACAAGAGAAATCCTTGTAATTCTCCCTCTCCAACTCAATTTACTTAGAAGACTCATACCTTCCTTGAAAATTCCTTAAAGACTTTGTTTTTAAAAGAAAAAAAAATATTTTTTGAATTCAATAAAGTTAATTTAAACTCCTTCGATATGAATTGGAGGAGTTAAATTTAAATCCTTCGATACGTATTGGAGGAGATCTTCCCACCTTCTCCATTATGGAGTGTTATTGTGCCATTTAGAGGAAACTCATCTGATATGAATAGGAGGAGTTAACTTTAACTCCTTTGATTCGTATCAAAGGAGTTTCGTTCTTTCCTTCCAATATTATCGAAGGCATTTAGAACAAGTACCCTGATTAACATCAGAGGACTTTCATATAAGCTCTTTGATGTTCATTGGAGAACTTGTCCTTCAACCCTCTAACTTCAACAACCCCACCTACTGCATTAATTGTTGAAATGACCTTTTTGGCTATATAAACAAAACGGGGTCAAGTCATCACTATCCGATCATGAGATATTGAGCAAGGAGTCCCAAGGTTAAACATGTTGAGCTATCCTATTCAATCTCCTAACTTATCTATTCTCACGACATGGCATTAGATCTAGGTAAGGGATATCGTTCCTTTCTTTTGTTTTAGGGTTAGGGTTAGGTTTCCATTTGACTCCTTACCTTCCACTTTTTGTTTTTCTTAATTTCCCTAATCAGATAGTCCCCCCCGCCCCTCTTCATCATTCCTTCGGATAAATCCACAACTCACATATGCCAACGTGCCACACACCTTCTTACCATCATCACAATTATTCATAGCTCATAAATGCTTCTAGTCGGCTCTAGTATTCAACACATTCTTTTCTTTCTGACCTTAAAATGTTCTGATCTAATTCGAGGCCCTAATCTATGAATGGAAAAATCAAAATGTCTCTTGGTAGCTCTTCCAATCAAATCAGAAGAGTTCCAAGAAACTCCTCCGACTTCCCTTTAAGATCAACAAAAAATATTACCTCAAAAACCTTAAGAGTTTGTTATCAGAACAATCTATACTAAATTCTCTGAACATATCGGAGGAGTTATTACTAACTCCTTCAATTGTGGAGGAGTTACAACATCTCCCCCACGCAACTCAGACAACTTAGTGATAAATCTTTTGATCATATCAGAGGAGTTACTTTCAAATCCTCTGATATGATTGGAAGAGTTTCTTTCAACACGACCGATATTTACACTCAATACTTATGGTGAAATTTTCCTATGACTTATCAGATAGGTTGGGATTAACTCCTCTGACCTCATCGGAGGATTTCTTACTAAATCCTCCAATGTGATTGAATAAGTTATTACGAACTCCTCTAATGAAATCGAAGAAGTTGTCCTTAAATTCTCCAATCACCACTCTTTTTCCACTTTATCGAAACACTTAATACTAACTTCTCTGACCTGTATCGAAGAAGTTAATATTTTCACCTCTGATTTCATTTTTCTAAGCCTAATCTCCACCATTTATTCCCCAAATTTTACCAGGATGCTTAAGCATGCATACGTTTTACCATCACATCTTCAGAGGACAACTCTCTATTTTCTTAATAGTCTCAATGGCTTTGGTAAATACAATCATTTTTTTTAGTTGCATTCCATGTGGTACATTGCATTTTGTTATATGCCCTAAATTTATCTTTTCTTTTGGTAGGTTCAAAAATGTCACCAAGAAAGAAGGCAATAGGAAAAACAACTGGACCTGAGGCCTCTGGCATCTCCCAACAAATAGGAGAGGTAGAGATTGTCGGGGCTACATATGATGATACATATAGACTTCTAGAAAAGGATGGAGAAAATATGAAATGGGGATAAGTGTACTACATGTTTAAGAAGTTAAATTTATTGACAGAAGAAAAACATCCTTGTAACACCCCAAGTTTTGAGCCCCCAAACTAAATAATGTATTGTTACATTGTTGAGAGGCCAAAGTGCCCAAACAATTATTAAAATGCTAGTGTGCCCAAAAAATGTAATTTTTTGATCTTTAATAATAATAAATACCTTGTTGGTTGCTAGACGGACAAGGACAAGAGTTATAGGGGGATATTATTCCACAAGAGAGGGGGCTTGAGGGGCTAAGAATTTTATTTTATATTTTATTCTCCATTTGTTCTTAACAGAGAATAGCAATTATGTGAGATTCTTGGGGAAAGGCCAAGAGGTTATTAATCCCCATGAAGTACATAAACCCATCCCTATTCTATTGGGGGGGGTTCTCACATTTTTTGAATCTCTCATTCGTTGGTCATTTTCATTTTCTGTCACTCCCATTCTTACCCTCGTTATGTCATTGATCACTTCACTCTTCCCTCATGCATTCATTCACCTGATTTTTCATTGTTTCACACCTCTCGCAGAGACTTCATGTCATTCACTATTTCATCATACTCGTCTTCCTCATTCACGTTTGGCTTGGGAAAGGAAATTAAACTATTGAAGAACAACCACGGTTTTGTTGGTTGTATAGATTACTGGTGAAATCTAGCTGTGAGCGAGGCCTGCATATATAAGATGTTTTGTCTTGTGACAAACTTTTGTAAGATTCCAATCCATCCTTTTTGCAATTTTTTGTCTAAATATTTAAGTGTGTACTTTTCTTGAACAGTTTGAATGAAACACCCAACAAAGGCAATGAAAGATGTAATTTCCACAATGTTGAATAAGATGATAAATCTCTACTCATTTCATATTATCGTAAGAGAAAACAAACATTTAACAACACAACAACTTCTATAGCATGTAATTTAACAATAAGTGCAACAATTTATTTTAACAACACACAAATTCATCTACAACAATGATAAGAGGAACTTGTCTCAATAGTTGGAGAATTTGGCAACCATATTATCTGTCTTTTGAATTTAAACTTGCAGCAAAAATTTGATAGAGATAACCAGTATGTACGGACTGTAAAGATGCACCCAACAGTGAGTATGGTGCCCATAATAATGTAAATTTGTGCCCAAAAATTCAATGAATCTCTTACCAGTCAAGGAATGCACCCAACAGAAATGCCCAACAATAATAATGGCATCCAATAGGAGAAATATCACCCAAAAATAGTTTCTAGCAAGGGTCAATGATAACCACCATGAAAAATATGCCCAAGAATTAGTAATAATGCCCAACAATGCATGGGATGACTCTCTTCTCACCCAAGAATTAATTCGGCCCCTCCATTCCAACAATATTTATACTTTTTTCAACATATAGAGTGCACCCAGTTGTGAAGGAATAGTAACCAACGTACAAACTATCCCAGTAGTAATCAAAATGCACCTCTCTAAGTAGTTTCAGTGCCCAACATAAGGTAAATTGCCCCTAGTACATAAATTGACCCATAAATAAAAGTTTAGGCTCCGACATATGAAACTCTATCTTAGGAAGAACACAAACTCTCCAAGATGAATTCCAGCCACAAACAATTCATACCCTCCAAGAGAAACTCGCCCTCCTTGATCAAATCGATCCCCACACACCAAGATTAAATGTCGAATGAAGGAACTCAATCTAGTGAAGTGTAATGAATAAACCTTAAGTGAATTCTTCCTCAGATCTGAATAGGGTGTATAGTTTCAACACCAAAACAAGGTATAGATGAAGGGTTTCCAAAACCCTAGACTCTTTCCTCAAGAGCTCTCGAAAATCCAAATTCTCAATAAGCTAGCATAAGAATGAGAGGCACCTCCTCATTTCACCTCTTTTATTTCTCCATTGAGATATTTCCCACTCACTTACTTTAATTTTATTTTTAAATTCACTTTATGCTTGCACACTTTATAATTTTTAAGTGACTTCATTTCTTAAGACCCATGTCCCCCTTTTTCCCTTTTTCACTTTATAAAGTTATTTCCTAGGAAAAAGTTGAGTCCCCTAGGTAACTTTTTCGAATTAGCCTACAGGAACCAAATTAGGCTAGCGGAACCACTCCTTATGCCTCCTAGGCCAATAGGGACATTACAAGTTTGCTCACATATGTGAGTCTTGAGAGTCCCATCATGGAGATTCTATACCAGCTGCACTAAATCCCTAGAAGGAAAAGGATTACCTGAGAGACGGTGTTGCAAAGAAGGGTGGGAGTCCATTCTCTTGGGTTGTGCAGGCTGGGTAGAAAAGATCTGGGTACTTGAATTGTTGTGGGTGTTGGGAAGCTTGTGATACCTTGAGTGTTGATTGGTTTGGGAAGTCGACTAACACTGTGGAACCGTCCTTGTGGATTCATAGCCCTAGCTCAGGGGTAACATTGATGTTGAGACTTGGAACAACAGTGTCTACGGTTGGGTGGAATGTCCTTGGTCTGTAGTTAGTCAGTGGTTCTCTTCTCTAAAAGATAAGTGCTCTTTGTTACGGTATTATTTACATGTGTATGAATTATTTTCGTTGTGTATTTATTTATCGTTGAATTCAATATGTTTAGAGTATGCATGCTTGTTGTATATTGTTGTGCATGTCGTATGCTCAATTTCTTTTATGTTTAGCATGAATCTTGATCAATGTATGTGAATCTTTCAGAAATTTCACTGTTATTTAAAATTAGAGCAAGGGTCGAATTAGTCCAGGGGAGGGACTTGTGTTTAGGATGCCTGACCTGTGGGTGGATGGGTATGTTAGAGTTTGGTATCAAAGCCCGGTTCCAATAATAAGCCTGGATGGGTCCTGTAAACCAAGATTGAAGAAAAAGTTTCATAGAGAAATTAAGTTGTAAAGTGCCAGAAGGCGCTGAGAGCTCACCTTAACTGTTTTTGAAAGATCGGGAGGTGTAGCAGTTTGGGAAACCACAATGGTCGTAGGATCTATTTGGGAAGGGTAAGAATCCTTCACAAGCATCAGATCTAGGAAAAGTGTGTAGAGGTTAAACCCTCAAGTCCTTCAAAATTTGTTGCTTTGAAAATTTTAAGTTCCTTGTCATAAAAGAATCCCAAAGCCCTGAAGCTCCGGAGTGAATCTATGTCATAGATCACTGGGAGGAGTATCGGACCATTGGATTTGTCCAAGGACAGGTCTGGGCTATTGTATCAAGCATAGATCAGGAGGCAAAGAAAAGTGGAGAAGATTAGATTCCAATCGTCTAATCTGTGTGCAAGAGAGTGTGAGCCATAGATATCACTACAGTTCGGAGATTCGACACTTCGGGAAAAGCAATCCCTTACGATTCCAAGAATAAAATATCCCGAAGTCCTAAAATCTAGCGTAAATATAGATCATTCATGTTCAGGGACACGTGTCTGCAGATTTGCAAGTGTTCGTATTTTTGGCATTTGAAAATCTAGGGCTATGGTGGTGCTCAGTAGTGAAATCCTTCGAAGCCTAAACCGCCAAAGTCCCAGAGCCTCAGAGTCCCAAAGTTCCAGGAAGCAGTCGTTTGACGGTTTGGAATTCGGGAGAAACATGGTGATAAGTCAAGAAATTTGGTGAAGCTCGGAGTTACGAAGTGCCAAAGCACGGTGTATGGTGTGGCATGATGATGTCGCCAAGGGTGATGTGGACCTCCCTAGTCATCCCACGTGTCAATCAAAATTTTACGTTTGATGGCCATGTTGGACCAACAACAAACCGACATGTTAGGGCCACGTGTCATCATCTTATACGATGACAATTGTACTATGTGTACCCCATAAAGTTAAGAGGTTCATGAATTCGACATTCAGAGGGATTGAGTGAAGAAGTTGTTAAATCTTTCAGAGTCTTGAAGACCAAAGTGTCGAAGTGATGTAAACCAAATCAAGAGTTTAGAAGTTCGACATTCAAGAGTTTCAAAGTATTCTAGTGGGAGACCCTTCGGAGTCCCAAAGACCGGAGTGCCTGAGTGATGTGGTATGATTACGTCACCTAGAATGACATAGGCTTGTCCTAAATTCAGTGTTCAGGGGAAATTTTTTGTTGTGTTGCAAAATTATCCAAAGCTCGGAGTCCCATATCTCCTCATGAATGCAGATCTCAGAAGTAAACCTGGACCATTGATCCTTGAACCCTTCGGGGGTTCGCCGCTTCAAAAGTTCATAAGAATTGTAATGTGATGCTAGCAAAATCCTTTAAAGCTCAAAACCCCGAAGGCCCAAAAAGTTGGAGTGACATGGAGGGATGATGTCACCTGGGGTGATGTGGACCTACCTTATACGTGCCACATGTCATCTTATTTTATGTTGTTCACATACCCTTTGTGTCGGTTATGACTTGACAAGTTTCACTCGTGGTTTACACCACGTGTTATCTTTGTGGCTCTTGACACGTATTATCCCTGATGCGTAGTTCAGAGGTCCAGTAGTTCAAGATTTTTCAGGTATTTTTTTCTTAGAACCCCCGCAGTGTAAACCTCCAAAGAACTTCGTCAATTCATCATTCAGGAAATTTCATGTGTGGTATATCCAAAGCCCTGAAATACCGATGCTACGGATAAGCACTTTTCAGCTAAGCACGGGGTCATAGTCGTGGTCACATGTGGTTGATATATGAAGGAAAAAGGGGCTAATGGGTGATTTTTTCATTTTGAAGAAGGACAAGCGCTAAGGAGGGGTTTATCCCGCGGTTTTCAGTCACCTTGGAAGGTGGTTTGAAAGAAATGCCTATGAAGAATTGAATTCTATATCGATGAAAGGATAACACAAATGTGTTATAGGATGCAATCGTGTGTATATATNTGTATGTATGTATGTATGTATGTATGTATGTATGTATGTATGTATGTATGTATGTATGTATGTATGTATGTATGTATGTATGTATGTATTCTTTGTAACATTGTTTGGTAGATTTTTTTTGTGATATGCTTAACTCTGACAAAATGATCACTTGCAGAATTTGCAGAATTAAGGGATTTAAACATATCATCTCAAAATGTGTATTAAGGAAATGGAAGAAGGTGAGGGAGCCTCCAACCATGATAAAGAGGACGAAGGACATAATAATAGAGTTGGAAATGCAGAGACATAATCCAATGTACACAAGGGTCGAGGGGGGAAAGAAACATTGATAGAAACTATGAGAATCCTGAAAATAGAAGTGCAGAGCTACAAGGCAGACAACGAGAGGATGATGAGAGAGAAAATTTAGATAAATGCTCGAGTGTTGTAGAGCTTAAATTAGTTTCAAGGACAAGAAAATAATGTCTCAAGACAAGAGGAAGGAGGTAGGTATCGTGAAAGAAGAGATGATCGTGAATGAGCTGGTTATTCCAAAAGTGCTATAAGAACTCATAGACACCACTCACCTTCTTAATCATCAAGAGAGTTTTATGCATTTGAATATTCCATAAGCAGTCCAAAGGTGTCTCCTGCTAGGCACCAAAGAAGAAGGCATGAAATGGACAGTTTTTAAGAAGAGTTGAGGAAGCTTAAGCCACCATCCTTTGATTGTGAAAGGGAAAGGGAAGATGATGCTGAAGCATGGTTGCTTGGACTCAGGAGATATTTCCAATTGCACAACTATTCATCAAACCTAGAAGCCAAAATTTCCATCTACCATTTACATGGGAAAGCTGCTATGTGGTGGGACCAACTGAAGCAAGTTGAACATATTAATGAGAATAGGATCACTTGGAAGCAGTTCAAGAAGTATTTTCAGAAGAGTACCTCTTAGATCATTTATATGAAAATAAGATGAAGGAGTTCTTTGAAATCCAGTTGGGAAGCATGTCCATGGAAGAATATGAGAAGAAGTTCTTGGGGTTGTTAAAGTATGTGGGGTTTATAAATGATGAAAAGGTGAAAATACAAAGGTTTTTTAGTGGAATTCCATCCTTTTATAAATAAAATATTCCGTATAATGATCCGAGGACCTTGATTGAGACCATCAGGAAGGATAAGTACCTGTATGAGAAATTCCAGGGCAGAGAATCCATGCAGAAATATTGGAAGGATAAGAAGAAAGAGACATATTGTTATCCACATTTTTGGTTATCAAGATGATGACATGATAATGACATGGTGATAGAAGATCTAGCTCTTCTTTAAGATCATTTTCATGAAGAAAGTTACACTTGTCAGTTTCTCAAAATCACTCTTTTGAAGA
>JASDQU010202440.1:0-15108 GCA_032191745.1 Picea mariana | reverse complement strand
CGGGACTTTGCGTTTCGCGAGTTCGCGCAGCACGAACTCGCGAAACGCAAAGTCCCGAAATGCTCGAAAATTAGGCCCAGGGTCATACTCCGCAGTCATATGGAAAGAGGGGCCATAAATAAGGGTAAGCACCTGACTGATCAACTGGAGATTGAGGTTTCTCAAGGAGACGATCCTAGCCATCAATTTCAATGCAAGTCCGACCGTCGATTTGAATGGATCATTTCGCAACATTGAGCATCGAGATTTTTGGAATCAAGTGGAGTGAAGACTCTCGAAATGTGAAATCCTGAAATTTCACATAGGAGCCCCGGGTCATGGCCCAATATCGCAGGGTGTGATGGAGAGGAGTTGCGCTAATGCTGAAAGTGTTCGTATTGTTCATAGAAGAAGATCTGCCCAACCTTAAGGTGTTGGGATTAACTGGAAGAAGTCGTGGGCATCGTTTGGGACATTCATGGGTGTCAAGCCTCGTCCTAATCCTGATGAAAGTAGTTAATGGAAATAGGGAACGTGGTTGAAACCTCGTTTCACCACATAAATGGAAAGCATGGTATAATTGGCCGTAGAGGGCAGACTGTCAGCCGAACGTTCCCATGTCAATGGATTTTCCTGCAAAGCCCATACCGATCTGATCTTGCGTCTGACAAAATAATGCAAGTGAAGCCTGATAGAAGAAGATGCAGACATGAAGCCTTGAATGCAATGACCAGAGCGTGCTCCTGAGGGGAGAGAGTTGTTCTAAGTAGAAATAGTTATTTTTAATATTTTTTTATGGTCGATGGTAGATCTAGGCTCTCGTATTGTAAAGTTTTGATGAAACTTTGGTTCTTCTGGTTATGTATCTGTATTTGAAACTTCTTGTTTAATGAAATTTAGCTTCCTTTCCATTTCTCTGTAACAACTGTGTTAGAACACTCGAGCATGGATGATGCAATCGAGGGTAGTTATGTTGTTGTGATGTAGGTTTGATCACAGTGGCATCGAAGCCAGTCTTAACCAGTTTCCTATGTTATATTTTCCCTTCTTACGCTGAATGGCTCGGGCATGGATGATCTAGTCGAGTTGTTGCAATTGAAGGATAATGGAGGTTTGATTATTTTTCCACTGTAACTATGTTTCTTGCACCATATTTCAGTGTCTGGAGCTCGAGCTCAAGAGTGATCTTAAGTTTGAGTTTTTCCTCTCTGAACTTCTGGAAGGCCTGATGCCCATAACAGTCTCATTCATATTTCTCACCAAGTCTTCCCTCTACTCATGCTTAATCTCAACTTGCTGACGGAAGTTGAATTAAGACCTCACATGCTTGTGCATGTTGGTCCTTGTTTTCTGAGTTAAAACGATATTGTCTTGAGTCTGCACCCATTTGACCTCTTTAAAACCATCTTGTGACATATAAACTGATGGGTATTGGGCTTACCTCTGTCGCAATCTAGAGGTGACTTCTAGTGCTAACACCAGGTATCAAAATTTCTTTCTTAGACATTGTTATACTTCTGGAAATTTTGGAGACAAGGAAATCAATTGTAGAATCAATGAAAGGAATAACTACACAATCTATATGAATGGTGAAAATAGTAGATATGGAAATGTTCGTAGACCTGTCAACAGAAATTATAATCCATTTGACCCATTAATGGATCAAAATATTCTATGTTATAAGTGAAATAATCTTGGTCACAAAGAACAAAATTGTAGAGAGATGAAGGAAGATAATCATATGCCAAATGTTTGTATACCAACTACAACATGGAAAATGAAAGAAATTCTACACAATGAAATTTGTTTAATAGCATTGGTCACTCAAGAATGCAAAGAAGATGATGAATGGTTCATAGACAGTGGGTGCTCATCTCATATGACCAGAGATCAAAGAAAATTTGTCATCTTGAAGAAAAAGGGTGGAAATGTTGCATTTGGAGATGACTCATCTACCAAAATACTTGGAAAAGGAACTGTAAACATTGAAAGTGAAAATGTAAAAGCAGGAAAAGTCCTATTGGTTGAATATCTAAATCATAATATCCTCAGTGTCAGCAAAATATGTGATCAAGGATACACTCTTACGTTTGAATCCTGAAAATGTAAAATCAGAGAAAATAACTCAGGAAGATTGGTTGCAACTGCAACAAGAATACCGAACAACATATACATCCTAGACATGAAGAAGAGAGAGAATACAAAAGCCACACTAAAGGATTCCAAGGAAGAAAAATTCTCAAAGACCAAAAATAAGGATGAAGTATTATTGAGTGCCACATGTTCAGGGGGAGCATCCCCAAAAAAGAGAGTTATCTTCTTCCATTAAACTCAGGGGGAGAATCCCTACCCTTTTCCATTGATGTCAAAGGGGGAGATAAATTGGTATCATGATGATAGGGGGAGAATGAGTGTTTCCATCGATGACAAAGGGGGAGATTGTTGGAAGATTGGTTGTTGTCATTGATGTCAACCCTAGTCATTAGTTTTGGATCCCAAGATTGATTAAGGTATTTGGACATGCAGGACAATGCACATGCAGACGCAACACCCATGGATAGATAGTATACATCATGTTGTTTTCAATGGTATGTTCCACTTCACGTGGATCCACATGGTTGAGGAGAAATGAATTTTTGAAGATGACAAAGTAAATTGAAGAAGGAAGTACAGGTTGGCCCTAAAGATAATTAAAGAAAATAATTAAAAAATAAGAAAGTGTCAGGTCAGTCCTAATTTTAAAAGGAAGTGACATAAAGGGTATAAATACATATCATTATACATTCATTTTACACACACAAGTCAAATTTCAAATCAAATCTAAAGTAAATAAGGATGGATTTCAAGGGAGGATGAAGTCTTTTGGTGATGTTTTCTAAGGTATGTTATTTACAGGTCATCTTACCATTTTCGCTATAAATTTTTTTATAGAATGGATCATATGGTAAAAGTGATATGGTATTGAGAAGACATATCTAGGTACCCGTGGTAAAAATTTCATCTCTTTATTCACTATAATTTTGGAGATACACTATGTGGAAGATAGGGTTTTTGACTACTCCTGAAGCTAGTCATAAACATGTGTTCAGGGTAAAACAATCATACCTTATTCATAGAGAATACAAATGAAGTGATACCAATTTCATTGGAAAGAATACGGGCTTTAGTTTCTTGTGTGCGAGTTTCAGAATCTGATGTTAAATATTGAGTGTGGGTCATTTTGTACAAGTTCGATCTCCTAGATAAACCAAAATTGAATAAGGTCTACGATTCTCTCTGTAACCTATTTTTGGGGAGGATTCAAGGAGTGAAAAATGGAGGAGTTTCAGAGAAAACATTGAGTAATATTATCTATAGCATGAGAGTATTCCAAGAATTGAAGAATTGCACAATTTGAAGAAGTCTCAGGACGCATTATTAGATTCTATGTGATGGTTGATTGATGGTGATGATTTAATGTAAAGTTTTATTATATCTCATATATTCTTGGGTGGAAGGAAGGGGAAATGATGGAGAGGTAAACTCTTTCATGATATTGGAGGATTGTATATTCCTCTTGGATGTTTATCCCTCCCTTTATATTTGGAAGTTGTAGCTACCTTTGGAAGTCATTACTTCCCTTGAACAATAACTATTGATTATTTCTCATATATTGTGCATGGTGTATTGTGGTGTATCGGTGTAACTCTTATACTATTGTTCATTTATCATTGGATATAATTGAATGGTTGAAGTATAAGTTGATTTTTTTTTAAATTGTATTTGATATTTATTCACCCCCCTCTCAGTATCAACAAATGCCTCTTATCTAGAAGGGTAGAGAAGAAGGAATTTGAGGCTCTACAAGATCATTCCAGTCAAAGGAAACCACCCTAGGACTTGGAGGGAGCGTACCTGAAGAGATTGGAATTATCCCTTGTTCATAAGGTACAAGAATAGAAACACTAAGGACATGGTCAAAGGATGCATCACCCTCCAAAAGAAGAATGGTATTAACCAAATATTGCATCGACAATGTCAATTTCTTAGACTTGTCACTCTCCAAGAGAAGGGCGAGATCGACCGAAGATTTCATCAACACGACCACTTCTTCAACCATTGGTTGAATAGGATTCAAGACAACATGGTATAAAGACGCATCACCCCCCAAAAAAGGAGTGGTGTCAGTCAAATATTGCATCGACATGACCATTGGTTGAATTGGATGCGATACAACATGGTCAAGAGATGCATCACCCCCCAAAAGAAGAGTGGGATTAGTTGAAGATTGCATCAGTATGACTGTTTTATCAACCAAAGAAGTATTAGAATATTGGGAAACCAAAGACGACTCAAAACCTGAAGGGCTATCAGAAAAGGATTGTGCTTCTTGTACCATGGTAGTAGCAAGGCACAAACAAGTTAGATGACCTCCATTGTAAAGTCTACAAAGGAACTTGGGCTTAGGTCGTATACATCTAGGCTTCTCAATCATAGTAATTCCCCTAGCATGACTTGTAGTGGTTGGTGACATTCTCCCATCATGACTTGCAGAGGCTAGTAGCATATCTTCAACATGACTTGCATAGGTTGTTGACAAATCCTGAACATGACTAGCTGAGGTTGGTGATGAATCCCTGACATGACTAGCAGAGGTTGGTGATGTATGTGTAGTGTGACTAGTAGAGACTAGAGTTTTCCCCCCAACATGACATGCAACAACTAGTTGGTCATATTCAACATGACTTGAATAGGTTGTTGACCTATCTCCAACATGACTTGCAATGATTGGTGATATGATTCCATTATGACTGGCAGTGATTGGACTTGTGATTCCAACATGACTTGTAGCAGCTGGTTGCATAATTTGAGACCAAGGTTCCAAGAAAGACTGATTTTGAGAGATTATGGGCCAGGAAGGGTTCTTGTATACACCATGGCCTTGTCCAGTAGGATGGTATCCTCCTTCAAACTGATTCATAAATATTTGTAAGGGAATCATCACCAAGGAAGTTGCTTGCGAAGAGAAAAAGACATGACAAGGGTTAGTAAGGTGAAGATATATGTTTCCCCCAGAAGAAGGAACTCCATGAAGGGGGTTTCCCATACTATAAAACTGACTCCCCCCAAATGAAACACCATAGGATAGAAGGAGGTTCGCCATGAGAAAAGAGTTTGTAGGAACCAACATAGTGGAAGAATGATAGATGGACGGGATGTAATAAGAAGAAAGATTGCCCATTTGATCAGTTTCTCCTAAAAAATTGAAGCTAGGATTGGGTCTAGAGGAAGAAGGATTCCAACCTCCAACCATGGGAGTTAGTTGAGGGATATGACCCACACCAAACAAAAAAGGGAGAAAAAGGAGGCATCATGCCCCCAGACCCAAAACTAGGATTCACATAAGAAGATGAGAAAGAGGATGGAAAGTGTGAAGACATCTCTAGAATAACAAGAGAAAAAATGATTAGAGGCCCAAGGTATTGGATGAGTATAATGATTTGATGTACCACTCAGAAATACAAAAGGATTTGTCGCCATGGTATGAGAAAAAATCATGGGTTGGGTAGAACTAACTGAGGGACTGGTGGGGGCTCCACTAACCATAGAAATTAAAACTCACTATGAAATGCAAAATACTAAGGCCAACTAATATTCATAGAGCACACCAAAGTAAAGAAAAAATTTCATTGTACACAAACATGATATAGTGGCTGAAAAGGGGCCTCCCTCACTAGAATAGGTATGTCCCACCCAAGAGGGGCCTGAGACTCCCTTCAAAATATTGGAGGTATCAGAATTAGTTATAAGGTCCCTTGTGGGATTAACAATGCAGTCATTTAGATCCCCCCAGAGAGGTAATCCTCCATAAAGGTTGTGTGTTTTTCGACCCTTATCTAACTCAGGGTACCTACAGAATAACCCCTTTAATTAACCTATGTGGCTACCTATGTCAAGCAACTAGAGACACCACGATATAACTAATGTGCAAAAGAAGATTCGTAACTCTGTTCCACTTTATGGGCAGGGTAACAAAGCCCAAAATCTTGAAACACCACCTCTCACAGAGGTAAAGGTACTAGAAACACCCCCATATATGAATGAAACCACATAAATATCTCTGACACTATGAAGGTATTATAGGGCTATCTCTACAACCAACTTCGCGTGAAATCGTTCTTAACTCTGGTGTGAGAAGAGCGGTCTGAAGTCACTAATTACACAATGGATTTCACCACTCCATGGTCAGACACATCTTTTTTGTTTAATAGCCTTGGAGAAGTTTACTCACTAAATCTTATTCCAAGGCCCTATATCCTATGTTGGTTTTTGTACTATGAAAAATAAAATAGTTTCTAATCAATTTTAATTATTCAACATTACTTTTAATGGCTTTGTTTACTCAAGAGATGTGGTCGTGAAACTGATGATATTATGACTCAACATATCAAATAAATGAATATAAACATAATGTTAAGTCCTAATCTTAAATTCTCAAAAGATGGTAAGCTTTTCAAATGCAACTTTCAATTCAACTATGCAATTTCATTAAGATGCAATCTTTCCATATATATCAAGATCAATACTAAATAACCAAAAGAGAAAATTCCATAATGCGAGATGTATATTTTTGTATTTTCAATATAAATAAATGAAAATGCAAGGACTGAATAACAGCTTGATATATAGAACCTACTGCAAAAAAAAAAGAGACAAGCCAAGAAGGATACCAAGAAGTAAACACTCAGACCAAAATGTAAGGACAACCAATGAAAAAGATGATAAGAAATAATATCGCTTAAAAATTCAACAATAACAAGGTTTCCTATCACTCTACAAGCACTCAATATTTAGGAAAGAGACCCAAGAAGACTCAACAAGCATCCAAACTCACCCAGGAAACATCAAACTCAGCCAGTAAGCCTAAAAAGTTGATGTACATGACTGTTTGAGAAAAAATCGCATATGTACATGCCCTATAGAAGGACAACTTGTGTATGTATGTGTCTTTCAAAGGAAAAGTCACGTATATGTAGTAAAACATTGTCAGGGAAAGGATTAATCCAAGAAACTTAGATGCAAAGTAAAAATAGGTTATAAAGCAATTAGGTGACAAGGAAACTTAGGATAACAGAGAGCATGTCAAGGATAAAAACACTCCAAACCGCAAAACAGAATATCATTCCCTAATATGGTCATCAATTCTGTTACGAGGAAAATCATTCTATGGCATGGGGTAAATCGCAACAGATGGAATGACTACAAAAATCAACTATAATCCCAAGTATGGTATATAAATGAAATTGCTAACAAGACAATATAAAGAGCATGCCTCGTCCGGATGTTCGATGAAGACCACCATTGAGCACACAAATCAAATCTTGATACCTGCAACTTGTCCTCAACAACCAAGATACACAAGCATATGGTGATAATATATAAAGTTAGCACGTACAATAGCATAATCCTTTAACATTCATAACAAATATGCCCATGGAATAATAATTCAAATATTTTCAAGATATCAATTGGACGAGAAAAGAGTATTTCTATTAAAATATGATCAACATAAGTGTATAAGGGAAAAACTTCCCTGTTGGCACGTCTTAGAATCAAGAAACTAAGTCCCTTCCAGTTGGGCCTCAACCACTTCAATCCTCCACCAAAGGAAATCTCATATAAGAGAGACAATGAAGTTCTCCATCAAAGAGGGAAGAACTTGGGGGGTGAACAATGTGTTCAAAATTTAAGGGACAAAGGAATGCAGACTCAATGTGAAGTGAAAATTTATCCAGAGTATATTTTCTCTCAAAATTTGAATTCTCTCCTCTTCCATGGTTTGGATATGGCCCATTTTATATCTTTCGAATGGAACTGAAGGGACGAGTCTGAATGTTTCTAGTATATGGAAGGTCAAGGATCATGGATCTCGTGACTTGACATCGAAACCCGACATAATTTTTAATTTTGAGCACCAAACTCGATGTATGCAGAATGTATTGGTGCAACCTACGTATACGCATTCTATCTAATTGGTAGGGAGCGTATATGTGGAAAAATATGATTTTTTGGCTTTGGGAAGTGCAAAAGGGGACTTCAAGTCTACATAGGGAAATGGAAAGGCCTTTTGAGAAAGTTTCATGGGGTGAGGAAAAACTTGCTATAATAGTTTTACATGTGGGAGTTGGGTTACCAAGCTTTCTATAAAGAGTGAAAGCTCTTCCTTCTGAGGCAAGACTTGGAGATATTGTTTGTTGGTTTCTTATGTGTGGCCCCTTTGCGGATCGGGGGGCTAAGGGGGGAGAATATTAACCCTAGCATTGGCTAGGAGGTACCAGTGAAGTTTTAGTGATTAGCAAGAAGGAGAACAAAAGGAGCGCAAGTATTTGAAGGACATCGTCAACTCTCCGTATTCTTGGTTCTCGTATTTTTATTCTATAAATTGTAATTAGAATGTAGATTGTTCGCTACCAAATTTGTTTACACCATCTCAAGAATTGTTTTTTATAAAATTGATGCAATCGTTGTTGTGTTATGGAAACTAAAACTTTGTATGGTCACTATCAAGTTGATAACTTTTGAAAAATTAAAAATAGTTGGTCATTGTATTCTATTACAAATTGAAATTGAAACTTGTTGATCGTTGTTAAGTTAAATTACAAATTGAATTTAATTTCTTATGATCGTTGCAAATAAAATTTCAACCATGTACTTAGAATGTATGGATTGTTGCTCAATTTATTTATTAACCCTAGCATTGGCTAGGAGGTACCAGTGAAGTTTTAGTGATTAGCAAGCAAGAGAACAGAAGGAGCGCAAGTATTTGAAGGACATCGTCAACTCTCTGTATTCTTGGTTCTCGTATTTTTATTCTATAAATTGTAATTAGAATGTAGATTGTTTGCTACCAAATTTGTTTACACCATCTGGAGAATTGGTTTTTATAAAATTGATGCAATTGTTGTTGTGCTATGGAAAGTAAAACTTTGTATGGTCACTGTCTAAGTTGATAACTTTCAAAAAAAATAAAAATAGTTGGTCATTGTATTCTATTACAAATTGAAATTGAAACTTGTTGATCATTGTTAAGTTAATTTACAATTTGAATTTAATTTATTATGATCGTTGCAAATAAAATTGCAACCATGTACTTAGAATGTATGGATACTTAGAATGTATGGATTGTTGCCCAATTTATTTATTTACGTGGAAGGAAAAATTATTATGATCACTATCTATTATAGTGGCAGTTCGTGAATTGAGAAATTTATATAGTTACAAATAAGTTATTGAAATATGAGAATTTAGAAATGCGTAGTCATTGCCTAGTTTTTTTTTGTATTCTCTAGAAATTTTGAACTTTTTATGGGCACTGTAAAGTTTAATTCCTATCTGGAATTTAGAAATTGTAAGTCACTATGAATTTTTTATTTCGATCCTAAAACGAATCTTATGTAGTTGTTGAAAAATTATTTGTAATCATTATTGAAGATCGATGGGTATTTATGAAACCCTGTTATTTGCTAATCTGAATCTAGGATTCTTAGAGTCTCTTTAAAATTTTAATTGTCTTTTAGTGATGCAAAAGTTGATGGGACCGCGGCCATTTTAATTACATGTATGTAATTTAAAATATGAAGGATTTCTTTCCAAGTTAAATTCAATCTGAATTTAGACTCTTTATGGTCTCGCAAAACTAATTGCAAATCCAAATTAGAATTACGGATGGTCCTTTTGTAAATTATTTGCAAATTCGAATTTAGAAATTCGTTGGTCACCCTTTCTATTTTCGACTTAATTTTTTTTTTTTAACTGAAACGGATAAAGATTTTATTAACTGATTGAAATGGGCTTTTGCCTAAGCAGCCCTTATTACATTGCTGACATCTAACTGCATCTACATTTAGATACCTCTATTCTCAGGGGATTTGGAAGTAGCTTTCATTGTTTACCATTAACATCCCTTTCATAAAAGTGCTGCCCTTGCTCGTTGCCCTTGCTCGCCAACTAATCTGCTTTTCTATTAGACCGCCTTAGTACATGATAAAACTTGTACGAATTGAAGCCTAAGAGGACCCTGTTCAATCTATCCAAGGTTTTGTTGAGACTTGCGTTGCTAAACCACGACTTTGTGATTAGGTTTTTTATTATTATCTCCGAGTCCCCAAAGACTTGGATGTCTTTGATACCTTCTTCTCTGGCAATAAGACAAGCTTTGGTTAGCCCTAGCAGCTCAGCTTGGTTATTGGATTTCATTCCTAGTCCCCAACTGAAGTAGACCGTGTTCCCGTTTGGAGGGTAGATGACCCCCCCGGCCCCAGCTTCGCCTAGGTTGCCTTTGGATGCCCCGTCAAAAAAGATAATGACTGTATTCTTTGATCGCCACCAAATCTGGAATTTGTCATCTTCATCTCTTATGCGCCATTCGAGATTGGCTGAAAGAGGCGCTAGTAGATGCATACTCACGCTCTTCTCAACGATTAAATTCAGAACTTATACTACGAGTTAGTTTAAGTTTAAATCAATAGAGTATATTTATATTTAAGGAAGGACAAATCTATGTTTTCATACTAAGTTCATGGAAAATTAAAAGGAATATTCTTTAAGTATCCAATCAATGAATAGTTTTAGGATTAATAGTACAACACATAAGGTTTTCATTAAATTATTTATGTATAAATTATAACCTTTTGAAAATATAGAGATGAATTATTATGATGAATTAGTTTCTTTAAGTTGATTTTTCTTATGTGATTATCTAGTGCCTACACTCAACATTGATTTAAGAGATTATAATAGAATAAATAAAGTAAGAAGGGTTGGAGTATAAATTGAGGAAGTGACATCTATTTATGAAATAAAAGTTGAGGAATTTAAACTTCCCATACATTAATTTAGACTTTTGATTATTTTTCCTTGATAAGGATTGTTGTCATTTAATCTTTAAGATTTACTTATAGCAAAAGAAATGGTTGGCATGTATTGGTTCAATTATAAATGATATTGTTATCCATAATGGAATGTTATATGTTAAGTTTACATAGTGGATGATTACATTGGCGTGTTATGATATTAGCGATGATTTTGTAATGAATGGAACTAGATCATTGAATAGTTTTTATGATGTGAAATGATTGAAGAATTGACAAATTTTGTATTAGTATAAGAGTCATTGAATGAATTTTATTGCATTATATTTAAGTAACTTACCATTAATTTATCTCTGGTCTAGGTTAGAGTCAGTTATAGGAGTAGATACCTCCATGTTTCTCAGAAAAATCACCAGTCTTGAGAACTTAAATGGTCAAAATTGATCGGATGAATCCTAGAATTGAGCGTTGATTACGTGTCTTGGAGGTCCTAACCGTGCAGGGTAGGTGGGGTGGAGAGACATCCTTGTTAAATTGACATGATTGATTGATCTACTTGTTGTAATTGACTCCTTACTATGTAATGATGTAGATGAAAATATAAGGTGTAATTATTGATGTATGTTAAGATTGTGTATCCTTGTTCTAACATATGTTGTGTTCAAAAAAACAAAATACCACTATTGTACTCACTTACAGTGATGTCGTAACGAAGGGGAAGTCGCATATGGTATTAGAGCAAGGTTCAAACGTGTGACATTGCACTGTTACACCTTCCACTGTGTTAAATAAATTATTAAATATGTATCACTAATTAATTTTGAAATTGTCCATGCAAGTAATCATGGTTAGAGGACGCAAGGGAAGTAGATGACATGGCGCTAGAGGAAGAGGTGTGACACCTCCGATAATATCCATGCCAGAGGGGTCTAACCCACAGGGAGATAAAAAAACTATTGAATAGGAGAAGTTTATTGTGGGAGATGTGGTAGGTATGATGAGATCCTTCCAAAGGATGTCAAAGGCATTGATCAACCGCCTGGATCGAGATAATGGAAGATCATTTTTGCCCAATGAGGGTTCGCAGTGCGCTCCAGCTGGTAGTAGTAGCATACAAAGAGAACTCAAGAAGTTGAAGTTTCCTGAGTTATGGGGTGCCACAGATGGCTTAGTCGTCGAAGAATGTTTGGAGAACATGGCGATGTGCTTCGCACTTCATTATTACACCTCCAACATGAAGGTCTGCATGGCGATCTTCCAACTTAAAGGGTGTGTTCTACTTTGGTGGAAGACACTCTTACCTCAACTAAACATGGTCATTGATGGAAGAATTATATTGATGCAAGAATTGGGAAGCATGGTGTTCTTAGTCCAGAACAAATTATCCTTCTTGAAAAAGGTGAAGAATTTTTTTGTTATGGCTTCTAGAACATGTCATTTGATGGTGCATATTCCAAGTCTGGAAATGGAGTAGGAAGAATTTTTAAAAGGATTGAATCTTCTTTATACCCACATATCATCATATTGTAGTTTCCATATACCAATAACAAAGCAAAATATGAGGCACCGATTCAAGGGATGATTCTTTCCCTTCATATGAAAGCTAAAAGGTTGGTATTAATTTGTGATTCACAATTGATCGTCAATAACATCATAAAGACATACAAAATTAAGAAGGAAAAACTAAAACATTATGGAAAAAGAGTTTATGAACTCATGTATTCTTTCAACTCTTTCAATAAAAATTTTATCCCAAGATAAAGGAATCAAAAGGTAGATTCATTGGCAGTGGTTGCATCTCTTTTCAATACAGAATATTCTCAAGGCCAAAGCACTTTTCATGTAAATACCATCTTTCGACCTTCAATACCAGATAACCAAGAATATTTACAAGCTTTTGAAAATGATGATCATGTTGTAAATTTCTTTATTCATAATGACCCCATGATTTATAATGATTCAAAAGAAGATGAAAATACTCATAAGGAGGTGCATGATCAGAATCTTAAACTTACTCCCAAATTTTGTGCTAGTTTGGAATCACTTTTTGCAAGAGATGAGAAAAAAAAAATTCCAAGTCCACCTTAAGAACCATCTATTAGAAATTTTCAGGAAACACGAGAGATAAACATTGGCACTCCCAACTTTTCACAATACATAAATTTGGGTACCAGTTGCGCAATTGAAGAGATTGATCAATATACCCATCTTTTAAAAGAATTTGAAGACATTTTTTCTTGAATTTATGATGACTTGAAATAATATGAAAAATCCATATTTCAGTATGTCATACCTATTAAATAAGGATCAAAACCTTTCAAAAAAAATTAAGAATGATTAATTCCAAAATAAAACCTCTAGTGAAGATATAAATTGAGAAATTAAAGAGAGTTGGTATAATTGTTTTTGTCATACATTTGGAGTGTCTCTCAAATCCGGTGGGAGTAAGAAAGAAGAATGGTGAAATCCACCTTTGTTTTGATTTCATAGATATCAATCGAGCAAGTATAAAATATAATTACCCATTACCAAATATGGAGATGCTTCTTCAACAAGTCATTGGATTTTCATTAATGTCTATGTTAGATGTGTTTTCAAGATACAAACAAGTCCTTGTGGAAGAAGAATATAGATCAGAAACAACATTTGTAGCACCATGGGGAACCTATTATTATGTTAAAATGTCATTTGGATTGAAAAATGTTGGTGCAACCTTCCAAAGAGATATAGATCACACTTTCAAAGATTTAGTTGGATATTTTATGGCAGATTATCAAGATAAATTGACAGACTATTCAAAAATGAGAGAAAGAAATATCAAGAATATCATATAGGTATTTGAAATATGTAGAATATATGGAAAATTGTTGAATCCATAATAGAGGGAAATTTGTTAGACCATCTTGTAAGTGAATAAGGAGTGTATATTGATCCAGAGAGAGTCAAAGAAACAAATTACCTAAATCCTCCAACTTCAAAAAAGGGAGTTTAATATTTATTTGGAAAGACAACTTTTTTCGGCAATTTGTTCATGATTATGCTACCATTGTCAAGCCAATAAATAAGTTGTTAATGAAGGATAAAATTTTTGAATGGAAACCATAAATTCACAGAAACTTGAAAAAAATTAAACATGCCATTACGAGCGATCATCATGTCCTTGCCATCCATTATTTTGATAAATATTTAATATTGGATTCATTCGATTGAGATGAAACCATTAGTTCTATCTTAACTCAGAAAAATTAGAAAATGGAAGAACTCCCAATTACTTTCATGAGTAAATCCTTGCATGACTATGAATTACATTATTCAATCATTGAAAAACAAGATCTTTCCTTTGTTAAGAAAATTTTCCATTTCAGAGCATATATTCCATCAGATCATATAATTTTCTATGTTCCACATTCACCTGTAAAAATGTTGTTAAATCAACAACTCAAAGAAGGAAGATGGTTGAAATTATTGGTGATGCTTCAAGAGTATGATCTGGAAATTAAACTATTAAAAGTAGTCAAGGGCCAAGGGTTATGAAAATTCATGACTAGGATCGAAGTTATCAATATCCCCCCCCAATGGATTCGATGTGGTAATACAAAGAACAAATTTGGAAAACTCTGAATGGTACAAGGACATAACCTTTTGTCTGAAATATAGTCTAAGTCCTTGTTGAAATTTCTTATAAATAAAGAAGAACTTTGAATACGAAGACAAACCATTGTGTTTTAGTATCTGGTGTATTGTTCAGAAGAAATTTTGATGGTATATTATTAAGATGTTTGGATCATGCAATGTACATAGAAGTTCTTCAAGATTTCATAGTCGTGTTTGTGGTGGACATTTTTATCCATTTGTGGCATCTCAAAAAATCATTCACGAAGGTTATTATGGGCCGACAATGTTCAAATATTGTTATGATTTTGTTCGAAAGTGCATCCCATGTCAAAATTTCTCAAGAAAAACAAAAAGAGTTGCAATCCCATTATAGTCTGCAATGGTTGAAGAACCATTTCTCAATGGGGTTTACATGTGATTGGTCTAATAAAACACAAGTATAGAAAAGGTCATTCCTATATTATCACCGCAACCAATTATTTACAAAGTGGCAAGAAGTAATGGCTTTGAGAAATGCAAATTCAGAGTTGTTAATTCATTTTTTAAAGAAAAACATTATGTCAAGATTTGGTGTACCACAAAAATTCACAACAAGTAATGGCTCAATTTTTATTGGATCAAAATTCACAAAATTCTATGGAGAATATCGAATGATCATGGGTCA
>JASDQU010202439.1:11391-24739 GCA_032191745.1 Picea mariana | reverse complement strand
ACTTTAGAAACAAACTAAGGATATTATAAAAAAGTATTGCAGATATATTTTATTAGTGTTATGGATGTAGAAAACTATTTCTACAACAGAAAATTTCAACCCACAAAACAATCAAGTAAACCACCCAAAAAGTGCATTGAAGCTAGTATATTATAGGGGGGATTTATTTAGCAACTTTTGACGATTGAAAAGTGAGTTATAATCAAAGTAGAGAGTAATTTGATGCAGCCCTAATGGATGTAGTTATTATTGAATTATATCTCCAAGAAGACTAAGAAAAACAAGATTCCCTAGAGGCTTTAGCAATCTCAAAGCATCAAGAAAAGATTCCAAATTGAACAATATCAATATCTCTCTAAATCATGTTTACCAATGCAAACAATTTATTTCTCCAATGCAAACTTGAGATTAGTGCCTTTAAAATTTGGGTGTAAGGAGTCTTGAAAGCATGAGTTATAGTTGGCACTATTATGTGTACAGGTTGTAAGACCCAAGGTTTGGGTTATATAAGACCAACAAAACCCACCAGACATCGACCCTTTCGGAATCACCTGCTTGTGGAGATGAAGTATCACTCGAGGTATCTATGGGGACTGCAAGAACTAGGCTTCTGTAGTGGTAAGGGAATGGGAAGAAAACATTTGGTTCATTCTTCCTTAGTATGTTATGCGCATAATTTAATCATGTCCTGTTATTAACTTACCCATGGTTCAGATTTCTATACTTATCATATTCCAGTTTACTGTATATATTTGTTATTGTCACAATCATGACTCATTGTGCCATTCTTAACTATCAAATAAATATATTCAATGATGCATGCAATTAGTATTCATAATCAAACACATAAACATAGACAAGACAATATTTTGTAACATATCTCTATCATTCCTTTATTCATCCTTCTCAACCTTCGACTGTTACATTTAACAGATCTGGACTCAGTATCAATCAGACTGTAACATAAACTAATTTATCATAATCGAACTTTATTAGGATAATACCTAGTTGAACAAACTGAATGAACCCCTAATCTCTCAACCCGTTACATATTTATATCAAAATCTCGGGGCTAAAAACCCTAATCTATTCATCCCAAAAATATCCCATTACAATGCATGGTTATCTTAGTTAACTGGTTGTTTGACACCTTTCTTCTTCTTTTCAGCCTTCATGTCACTTTTCTTTTGTTTTTGTGTTTCTGGAATGTCGAGTTGTCATTTTCTTGTTATGATTTATTTCCTTTCTTTCTTCTTGTATCTTTATTCTTTGAGCTACACGTTGTCTTCCTTTTGCACACTTTCCTCCTTCTGCGTACTTTCCTTCCAGATGTGCCTCAGATGTGTGCTCTCTAGCTTTCCTTTTTCCTCCGTGCATTGTTCATATACTATTTTCCANTTTATTTCCTTTCCTCCTTCTGCGTACTTTCCTTCCAGATGTGCCTCAGATGTGTGCTCTCTAGCTTTCCTTTTTCCTCCGTGCATTGTTCATATACTATTTTCCATATTGTCTATTCAACATTCCCCCAACACTCACCTATGGCTCACCCCAAGCCACTCAGGCATGTTTCCTACTCCTCCATGCCAAGATGAGGTTTTGAGAGGCCTTATTTCCCCCCTCTACCACTTTGATGATTTCGGCTTCTATTCTTGTTATCTTCTCTGCTCTTTGCACGGTCAAGTTTGTAAGTTTTCCCTCTACTTCCATTGCTACTTTCTTGAACCGACCTTGCATCGTAGCTAAATCTTCAATTACCCGCATTACCTCTTCTTTCAGTGTCCCAGTCTCTATTGTAGGATCTTTTGTTTATCCCTCATTTTCTCCACTTCTACATGTGCTTGTTGTTGAGCCAGAATGGTTGACATGTGTGCTACCGATGGTAGTGTAGCCACCCTTTCTTATGCCTGTTATTCATGTTCTTGTACCTCTCTTAGCTTGTCCTATACAACCTTCATATTGGGGTATTCTATCAACTTTGTCCACACCTGCACGTTTTCCTCGCAAAGTTTTGCACACTCTCCCTCAATCTGCTTGATGTTAGCAACTATTGTGGTTGTCATTCTTGTTCTTCCTTTACGAACCTCTGGTGGTGATCCTAGAATGCTCCTTAGATTGAAATTTTCTATCTGTGATCAGAAGCCCTTAATAACTTCACCAATCGTCTGCACTTGTTCCTCCATAGTCGCTTCGACTACTAGGGGAACTTCTTGAATTACTTTATACAACTTTTGGACTGCGGCTTGGGTCTTCTTCATCGTGCTCCTAACTTCATTCTTTTCCTGGAACACTTTCATGACCTTCTCCTCTTGTTCATTTATCCTTCTTTGCAATAATCCTTAGAGTTTATTCCTTCTCCCTCTTGAAGGCCTCCTCACTCCTAATAGCGGGCTAATTCTAGATGGTGGCATTGTGGGTCGTGTTTCCCCTGGGAAAATCATCGCTTCTACTGGGTGAAATAATTCTGTTAAGCCTCATATTCTTGTAATATTATTCTCTATCGATAATCCACTATGGTTTCTTGATCCCGAGACCATCCTCCTCATTTCCTACATCCCTTGGTATCTCCTTCAGGTTTAGTTTGGGTGTTGTATACGAAGCCAAGTTCTGGGAAACCTCTCTTTCAGTGGGATCTTGATCTCATTACTTCTCATTTACTATCATGAAGCATTCGTAACCCAAAAACCTATTACTAAGTCTGTTGAAATCTACGTACAAATTTATGTTGGAAGCAATGCGAGCTCCTGCATCCGATATGCTCTCAACATCCGAGTATTTTTCCCTATCCAGCTTTGGAAATGGTTGTTCATTGGTAATGTCATGATCCAAAAACTTGAGGTTGATGGTCTTGCCAAGAATATTTCCTTCCCTACTCATCCTGAGGGGAACCAATGGTACTACTAGCAACTCTTTCCCCATTCGTCTTGGGAAAGGTTCCTAAAATTTCCCTGTGTGTATTCTGTGGAAGTTGTAGCTCTAATCCGTTCTCCAGTTCGCTCCTCTTAGCTCTCCTTCGCTCTCATTGGTATGCAATAATGATTTACACTTAACGATCTTCTTATGTTTTTGTTCTTGCGTTTTGATTGTACCTGTCCCATCCTGCCTTAACTAACTTGTCCCATCCGTCATTGTGTTTTCTAATTTGTTCCATAATTTCATCTTGATTACAAATCCATCCAATGATTTATCCCTCGTGCTATCGATCTGTCAAGATTTTTGGTGGTTTTTCCCATTTAAGACCTATACGATGATTTTATGACCTGTCACCCCCGTTGTGTACCCATCATTTCCATGCTTTAATTATTTTAATGGTCTTACCCTTGCCCCACTGTCTCGTCTCCGAGTTTGGCATAGTGCAATGATGATGTGTGATGATGATTCGTTTTGCGCACCTTCTTATGTATTATTATTTGAATGCTCTTTTTTTATGATACAACTGCTATCATACATGTGTTCCAACACAACACAATTTATTGTGCATCATGTCGGCCATCTATATAGAGTTTTATCCAACACCCATTCACCATTCCTTCCAATATATCTCCATTCAAGGTTTCTAACTTCGCAACACCTGTCTCTGTTAGTTGCTGAATCACATAGGGTCCTAACCAGTGCATTTGAAATTTCCTTGGATGCTGCATATACTTTTTGTCATAGAGTAGTACCAAATCTCCAACTTGAAACTTATTTTGTTTAATGTGTTGATCATGCCAGTAATTCTCTCTGGATTTCTGAACCTTCTGATGGAATCCTATGACAAACCGATCCTCCTCAAGTTGTAATAATTGTGCCAATCTCTCCTCTATTGCACCAGTATCTGATAGCTCTATAAGTGTTGCAATGCATAGGCTAGGCATAATAAAATCCATTGGCATTACTACTTCTTTCCTGTAGACCAACCTGAAAGGGGTCTGTTCTGCCAACTTATTGCTTGTAGTCCTGTAAGCCAATAATACCATAGGAACTCTTAAGTCCCAATTTTATCTCCCTACATTGCAAATATTTGTTAAGGAATTATCCAAGATCTTATTAAATCCACGGTTCCATTGGCCTAAGGGTGATATGGGGTATGCTTTTGGTGATGAATATGGAACTCCTCAATCAATAATGCAATTGTATTGCTTATAAAGTGTGTCCCTTGATCACTAAGTAGTATGCACGGACATCCAAACCTTGTGACTACATTTTTGAATAGAAACCATAGAGAAGTTTCCGTAGTACATTCTATAACTAGGGATGATTCTTCCCTTCTTGTCAAATACTCTATCACAGTAATGATATACCTTTCCCCCAATCTTCTTGCTTGTGGTTTGATTGGCCCCACAAAGTCTATGGTCCATTTCTCAAATTCTTCCAACGTAACCTATGGATTCAAAGGCATTTCATCCCTCCTAGATGGCTTTCCCGCTTGTTGGCATACATCACTTGAATGTCAATATTCCTTTGCATCCTTGTGAAGTTTCGGCCACGAAAGTCATGCACACAAAATTTTTGTAACTTTGCTCACCCTGCGTAATTTCCTCCAACAATTCCATTGTGCGCTTCTTCAAGTATTACCAAAATTTCATGCTCCAACACATAACGTCTCAATATTCCATCTGCATCCATCTTGTATAAATTCCCTACAATCAATTGATAATCTTTTTCTTTCACTACCAATTATTTCTTCTATGCTATAGTAATCTCGAATGGAGCCATGTCTGTGGTGAGTAACTGTACGATGTCCAAGAAATAATCATCCACCGTCCTTACTGCAAATAATTGTGCATCTTGGAAGGTGTCATCTAAATTTCCTACATATTCCCCTGACAATATGCATGATAGATGATCTGGTCCTGCATTCAACTTCCCCAGTTTGACTATGAATTCAAATTCGTATTCTTGAAATAATAAGAGCCACATGCATATTCTCCCCCCCAACACTAGCTTATTGACTAAGTATTTTAATGCAGAATGGTCTATATACATCTTAAAGTGAGACCCCAATAGATAATGCATGAATTTATGTAGTGCATAGACCATCACCAATCCTTCCTGTTCTATGGTTGTGTAGTTCTTCTCCTCTATATACAACTTCAATGGGATCTTCATCTCACCCAAGTATCCTACTATTCCCTTCATCTCTGAAAAATTCGTTGGAAATAAGTCTTGGTATTCACGTAGTAAGTCTGCAATATTGTCAACCGTATCATCACTCCAATAGTCCCCTATCTATGTAAAATTGGGATTCTCTGTTGTCCCAATGTTTACCTTTCACATTTTTATCGGCTAGGTATATGCGGTGGATTCAAGATTTGGCCCTTCCATGGCTCGTTCTCCTTCTGTCTCAGGTATCTGTACATTCCTAGGATCCTCTTCATCATACTCTTCCTTGGATACATTATAGCATTCCAACAACTTACGTACAATCATCTCGTTTCTATGCTCGTTGCATATTGGTATCACCTCCATCATCTCTTCTTCCGAAAAGATATTCGTCCAAATCACCTGTAGAGTTGCATCTATGGATGGAGATTCATGTTCAAATGCAAACATGATTTTGAACATCTAGGTCAGTTCTTCCCATTTGGTTGTCTCCCTGTGAATTTCCAGTTCTTTGGAATTGTGCCCAGTGTGTGTATAAATCGGTGTGTCCACTCTGTCTCTGGTACTGAACCCCACAAATCCCTTCACTATTCCACATGACTTGTTGGGTCACTCTCCCATGTATATTCATGTGCAATGTTTTCTCCCTCATTGCCAAACCTTATTTTCATTAGTCTACTGCATTGTAGTCAATCTTTCATTCTATCTTTGTGTCCATCCCACCATTTTGCTGGAGTCGCTTTTAATACCACATCCAATGCTAACAACCTTTTCTATTTGGGTACCTGTAACTCAAATTTTTTTACAAACATACTTATATCATATAATCCATCATAACTGGGAGGTTTACATAGATTTGTTCCAATCCAGTGCACAGATCAGGTTATGCGCGCACATCGTCTGGTGGACACTTCATGCATTCTATGTTGTCAATGCTCTAGACTTTCTTCAGAATTTGACACACATGAACTGACACTTCGCCAACTCAATGCACCATCTGTTGTCAGGTTGACATAATCCTCCATCCACACAGTCATGTTATATAAATTGTCAATGCCATTCCCTCTTGCTGGTTCTATGTATATTTCACCTTATGATGGGTCTAAGGGTGTCATAACTTTCAAATTGGCAGCTTCAAATATCATCTCCCTCCTCTTCAAGTTGATGATAGCTTGGTTATAAAAATCCCATTCTAGTCCCATCAATGTTGGATATGGTTGACTGTCATCCACAATCTCAATAACTTCAAAATATTCCACATTGCACACCCCGTCTATGTTCATAGGTACTCTTGTCAACCGACCAATCGAGACTATTTTTTGTTGATTTCCTAATTTGAGCTGAACATGAGACCATACCAACTTGGGTTTTCCCATCAATTCCCATGTCTTCTTACGTAACACATTCACGTTAGAACCTAAATCCAAAATAATATTATCCACACCATACTCTCCAATCTGTGCACTGAATCAAAATTCTTCATTGGTACACTTCCTACAAAGTACCTGATTTACCATCCTTTGTGTGGCTGGATTTTCCCTTCCTCTTTTGCAGTGATCAATCATGTCATATAATGTACTCAACACAACCTCATATTTTATCATCTCTACATAATTTCTCAAGAATTATGTTAGTGTACTTACCTTCCCCGATGGATTCTTTTGCATTGCACGATCTTCTTCACGAAGTGTCAAGGATTTTTATGCTCCCCAATCTGTTCAAAGTACTTATTTCCTCGCCCTCTTATATGTCTCCTTTTCTTGTTGAGGATCAAAGGCTGGTATGGGCCTTGATAACTTTCTTACCCATTGTTCCATCTACTTTCCTTCATATGTCCTATCATTCCCCATTCTATCTCCTCCACATGTAACAACAGCTACTCTAGGTCCTTCATTGCATCTTTCGGCTGATATCATCTGCACATTTTGATTTGGATTTGGGTTCTAGTTTTCTCTGGCCTACCACTTAGAAACTAGTTGGGGATATTCTTCTATCGAATGATCCAGTGCTTGGAAATACATGCACATTGTACATGGATTCTATCAGTCGTAGGCCAATTGTCCAAGTTGATTACAATTGTAACATATACTCGGTCCTCTTCCTCCTCTTCAAAAATTCCCTCTACCTCAGCCTCAACCAATTTTTTCTTTGTTCCTCTAATTAAAACCTCTTTGATTGTTGTATTATGGACCCCCTACTTCTGTTGTAGCATTTTCTTCTTGGATCCTGTACATATCAGATGTGTGCTCTGTCATCAATTCGAATGCGCAACAATACTTATCCTTGTGTCCTATAGATTTGCAAAAGTTGCAAAACAAGTTGTTTGACGTACTCTGGTAGTTCTGTAGTAGTGGACACTACGTTGGGTGATGTCCCCATTTCTTACATATCTTGTAGTATCATYCTCCTGTCAATGGATTCTGTGCTCCCRTCGCCAAATATTGTATGAATGTTGGGCATTCGTGCTTGTGATGGCCTTCAGTCCTACATTTTGTACATCAKACTTGTTYACATTTTTCCTTTCCCTTTTTTATTTTTTCCAATTGAATTGTCAATGCARCCAACTACATATGAACTTGTTCCATTCCACCACTGTCTCCCACCAGAKATGATTCCAGTTTCAATGCAATATCTAGTGCCTCAAGCTGTGACGCAACCTTCTGTTGGATCAATGGCCTGTGAATTTGTTGTACAAGCCCTACAATAAACCATTCTTGGTGTTTTTGATATGGGATCTAGAAATTTAATCTACCCATCACATCCTTAAATCTCTGATCAAATCCCATACCGACTCTGTTTGTACTTGTTTGATCTCCTTCAATTCTATGATGTACTCTGACTCCGACTTTGGATTCTTGAACTCCTTCAATAGTGCTTGCTTAATCTCTTCCAATGTCTTGGCCTATTCTGTAGGCGTGGTCATATTTAAATTCATATACCATATGAGGACACGATCTCTAAATGTCATTGCTAACTATGAAATATTCACAACTTCATCATGTACGTTCTTTGCGGCCCAAATCATCTCGCACATGAGCAAGTGTGGTTATGGGTCCTCTGACCCAATTCCTTGAAATTCTAGTAGCCTAAGATTATTTTCCATCCCAACCATGTTTTTCTATGTATTCCCTCCTCTTGGTGATTTCGATTGACTCTGATTCTGACTCTGTGCACTACTCCCACAATTTTGACTGCTACTACTCGGTCATCCTTGGCTAACTACAATTGAATTTGAAAAGTCTACAAACGTTACTTCTAATTGTGGTGATACACACAAGATCGTGGAATAAATGCATGATTATGTCTGGGTAGGACTTGTTGGCTCTTCTATTATTGTAATGGAGTGGAACTCCTCTTCTTCTCCCCTAGGTATGGTACCTTCGTGATTTGGACTACTACACAAGCTTATCTTTCCTCTAGCTCACTGAATGACTCTCTTCTCTCAGTCTAAGTATTTTTCCTCTTATACCTCCTTCCTCTGTGCAACTCTCCAAACTCATATCCTTCCTCTGGTATATATTTTTCTTGCATCCTCAGTCCTTCCCTGCCTCTTTCATTGCTTCCTTCCTTCTCTCAGATGATCATATTGTCATCCCCCAGTTCCCCTATCTGCGTGAACCCCTTAGCATTTGGATTGCATCACCATCACATGATTTTCACACAATAGAATCTTTATCCACATATATAATGATTTCAAGAACCTCCCACATGGACCTTTGAAAAAGTCCCTTTCTACGACACTGTATGATTGAATAGAATCTATGAAAAAATTTGTAGCATAACCACCTAGTACACTATCCAACCAAAAATCAACTACTTGAGTAGTTGGGTTACTTACAAAATTTAGTTGTCTTACCAATTTGAGAGTCCAGTTTCTTGGTGATGAACCTTCCATTTTTATCCACCAATCTTTCTAGCCAGTCTGTTAGAATAACTGGAAATTCTCCAAAGAAAATTTCATGCAGATATGTGAACACATACTTTTGCAACCATTTATTGTCACTCATATGAGGGTTTATTTTCTCTTTTCATGTGAATTCTTGTTCCTTCCTTTCCAACCATTTTTATATATCCTTCTTATTCATCCTCCAAAACATCCCCTTAATCGCAAAGTCTCGGTCCCAACAACAGAACCATTTGTTGGCGCTTTTATGTGCGCGAGTTGTAAGACCCAAGGTTTGAGTCATCTAATACCAACAAAACCCACCAGACACCAACCCTTTTGGCATCACTTGCTTGTGCGGATGAAGTCTCACCCAAGGTATCTATGGGCACTTCAAGAACCAGGCTTCTGCAATGCTAAGGGAATGGGAAGCAAACATTCGGTTAATTCTTCCTTAGTATTTTATGAGCATAATTTGGTCCTATCCTGTTATTAACTTACCCATGGATCAGATTTATATACTTATCATATTCCAATTTACTGTATATATTTGTTACTGTCACAATCATGACTCATTGCACCATTCTTAACTATCAAATGAAGCTATTCTATGATGCATGCAAATAGTATTCATAATCAAACACATAAACATAGACAACACAAGATTATGTAACATATCTTTGTTATTCCTTTATTCATCCTTCTCAACCTTCGACYGTTACATTCAATAGTTCTGGATTCAGTATCAATCAGACTGTAACATAAACTAATTTATAATAATCGAAATTTATCAGGATAATACCTAGTTGAACCAATCGACTGAACYCCTAATCTCCCAACCTGTTACATATTTATATCAAAAGATAGGGMTAAAATCCCTAATCTATTCATCCCAAAAATATCCCATTACAATGCATGGACAACTCGGTTAACTGGTTGTTCRACGACTTTCTTATGTTTTTCATCCTCCATGTTGCTTTCTATTGTTCTTGTATTTCTGGAATGTCAAGTTGTCATTTTATTTTTATGCTTTATTTCCTTGCTTTCTTCATGTAACTTCATTCTTTGAGTTGCATGATGTCTTCCTTTTGTACACTTTCCTCCTTCTGCACACTTTCTTTCTAGATGCACCTCAGCGACACGCTCTCTAGCTTTCATTTTTCCTTTGCGAATTGTTCATATTCTTAGGATTTTTCCTCAAAATTTTATCAAAACTACAAAAAATTCTTTCCAGACTGCCTATCCAACAATTATATCAACAAAATACCTAGGGTTCTAAATCCTCTTACTCCCTAGGGCATGCAAATCAAACTAAGGTAAATATAGGAGGGTGTACCCTTGTACTCCTCTGAGAAACCTTATGATAAATGACTTGTAAACTAACAAATRAGATGAAACTTGATGGAGAGTGTATGCACTTATAATCCTCCTATGGTTTCAACCAACAATAATCATGAAACAAGCAAGAAGAACTAACAATTTCATATTTTCCTTACCAATTTCAAGAGAGGTGCAAGATCAAACCCTAGTTCACCAAGGAATGACGATTCATAAGAAAGGGAAGAAGTATCCAAGATGTGTGCACCACCTTATATCAACACTTCACCAAGAGATATCACCAAAATTAATTTTCACAAGAGAGAGAGAGAGAGATACCAAATTTCCCAAGTAGGGTGCAAATTTCAAACACAATAGTCTTCTCACAATGGGAGAGATATGATATAATGACAAGAGTTTGATMTCTATTTACAMAAATCATCCTAAAAGTGTTTGTCCACTTAATTTTAGGGYAACCACAAAGTAAGGGGTCAACAACCCTTACTTTTCCCCTTTACATTATCAAATTCAAAATTTAACTTAAAAAATGCACATAAGAAACYYTAATGTGACGTCATCCCTCTTCTAGGGTGATGTTTTGTYGCAAGTCATTGGAGTTGAGGATGGAATTCGTTGGGCCTTMTAGGGACTCCCTCTCATGTGCTAGTGTTTCCTCCTCCCATCAAAACATGCCAAGTTTCCATCATCAATAACTCCACCACCAAAACCCTAGCYTTAGGGTGACGTCAAGCTCCTCAAGTGTGACATTTTGGACTCAAGAGAAAATTTTTGGGATAGAAATTGGATAGGGTAGATCCTCCAAGGTGTGGCACAGGCCTCTAAAGGCTACTATCATCATCCAATGTGTGGGCCATGGTATCTGTTATCACACAATTTGTACTTTGATTAAAGGAAGGGGTAATGGAGAGCAAAATGGTGTAACTTGAGGTTATCCTATCACTGTCACCTCAATAGGATTCCTCTTTCTCTTTAGGGTTGAAGGCCCAGAGGAGACGTCCCTGGTGACTTGGGGGTTTGATAAGGCAAGGTCAAGATGGTTATTAAAAGTTCCCCTCTCACAAGTCACTACTGATCAGAAAGTAACAGGGTGATAACCAATGAAGTGATAATATATCAAGATGTACCTTCCCGTAACAAAGCAACAAGAAACTATATATTTTGCAAGTAAAACTTTCCATTAGCACTTAATAAAACCACATAATTTCTCAAATAAATAAATTGGTCGATATAAGTTCCAATCAGACATTAGAAGTAAAAAGAATTAAATGCACATATTCAAATGTTTTGAGAATCAGAGTGACACATACCATGATACCCAGACTCATTACCTCATGGAGGAAGACCCACTGCTGCTGAAGGACTAGGCCAATGGTATGGATGTTGTCGCTATTGAAAAGGTGGAGGTGTTGAAGAAGAAAAGGATGGGCCCTCCAGGGCCAAGATCAAGTCGATCTGGCTCTCGGTACTCCATGTCTAGGACTCATGGGCCTCAAGACATAATCTCCTTAGTTATCCCTAGGCTAGGGATAACATCTGGATCCAACTCGAGGACATGTGCTCACCGTAGAGCACATGATAACCTCAACATCTATGGAATAATCTGTGACCTAATTGATCTCAACATAAGATTATTAGTAATCATTTGGGGTGGTGATATCACCCCCGACTCATATATAGTACAAAAAATGAAAGCAAGGATATATACAAATGGAAATACAACTACTCTAGCATGAAATGAAGATGACATATAAAATGAATGCAAATTCATAACTACTTACTTCTACTTACCTATTGGATGAATTTTAGGTGTAGTCAAATAGACAATGAAACTACCCTAGCAATGTCTCACAATACCTGCCTCTGTGCTTTATCATAAACCAAAACAGTGATAATTTAAGCACAAAAATAACATGAGTTAGAGAATGTATTGTATCATCGAAAATCGTAAAGTCTAGCTTATGGAGGCAGGAGGGAGGGAAAAAATCATGCCAAGTCATTCTCTCAAGAAAGTGCTCAGTCCACTTTAGGAAAGGATCGTGAAAAGTCAAAGGTTCAAAAGACCGATTCAAAAGGTTTGAAAGTTGGCTACCTTGGACATCCTCACAATCTGAAACCCTGGAAAGGATTGGAAAGGACCTAGAAGATGACTGAAAAACTCTTAAGGGAAGGATGAAAGACTGAGATGACAAACTTCTTCTTGAGGTATTAAACCTACCCTTTAACTCTAGGGTTTTCCTCATAGGAAAATTAATACAAAATACATACTTCCCAACTACACCTTTAATGACACAACAAGATAAAGTAATCGAAGTTGGTTGGAGAACATTGTCACAAGGATATTTCTTTGGGCAAACAATGTCCTTACTCCTATCAAGATCTGAGCACAATGGTGGTTGATAATATTCTTCATGAAATAAATCCAAGTGCTCAGAGAAATAATCATCAAAATCCTCAAGGTATGACCGAAAATCATTAGGAGAATATAGCACCAGGTCATCCTTGGGTGTCTGAAATAGGTTTGTAACCATATCATCACCTTGTTGCCAATCGTCAAATTTAGTAATGTCATATGGTAGTTGTAAAGGAAAATTTTGGAAATGATCCTCAATGTCGTAAATGGGATCCCCATCATATCCAATCACATCCCATTTATGCTTCCCGACATGTATGAATTCATCAATATTATCAACAAGGTCATCATTTTCATCATAACATGAAGGGGTTAAAACATCCAACACTTCATCACTCTTCACATCATAAGACAAAGAATCATTAAAAATTTGGAAAGGGAAATAACTCACCTTGCTTAATCCTTCATGTGCAGGAGCTTCAAGTATTTGGATAACTTCATCAAATGGAAGTTCTGCCTATACATCTTCAATTTTGAGATATAGAGGATCTAGCTTGTCCAAGGGTTCCATTTCTTCTTCACTCTCTAAATCATAGAACAAGGTATCATAAAAAAACTGGAAAGGAAAATGATTCACCTCATTCTCTTTGTCTTGTGTAGGGGAGATAGGATCCTGGGTAGCTTCATCAGACTGA
>JASDQU010202437.1:0-18454 GCA_032191745.1 Picea mariana | reverse complement strand
CTCTGTATTTTTACAGTCTCTGTACATTTCTCTGATTAATAGAAATTGTGTATTACTGTATATCTGTGTTTATGGTTGCATCTTTGATACAATTCTGTTATATTATTGAATATTTTCAATATCTCTGTGCATTTCTTTATTATATCTCTGCTCTCATTTCGTACCGAAAATAATCCGGATCACTCGCAGTGCTCGTTTCATGCCATATAAGGATTTGATGAGTTTGCATACTTTTTGTTCTTGTCTCTTCACAACAAAACCTTATGGATGAGACATGAATATATTCTCTTTCAAGTCTCCATTCAAGAAAGTATTCCTCACATCCATTTGATGAACTTTCCATCCGTTTTGTGCTACCAAGGAAAATAGAGTACAAATGGTATCCCATTTTATTATTGGGGGGAAAGTCTCCTCATAGTCAATGCCTTATTTCTGTGCAAATCATTTTTCCATGGGCCTTTCTTTGTGTTTTTCAAGTCAGCCATCTGATTTATACTTATTCTTGAAGACCCACATGCATCCAATTGGTTTGTTTCTGAATGGAGGGTCCAACAAATTCCATGTACCATTCCTGGTGAGAGCATCATACTCCTTCTGCATCGCTTCTTGCTATTCATCATTAGAAGTAGTTTCTTTAATTGAAGTTGGTTAAAATTTAGATAAATTTAATTCAGGGCCATATGAAAGATCCATATCATCTGCACATCACCTGAATCTAAATTATCTACACCACCTCCATCTTGTCTTGTAGAAATTTTGGTTCTTGTCTTTCGAACCTCATCAAGATGAACACTTTCAAGTGTCTTTATGAGCTGCTTTGGTGGGAATTTCTGAGATGGTCTAGGTTGCTCCATTGATTGAGATGGTGTTGCATTTCCATGAAGGTTCAACCTTTCAATATTCTTAATCACATCATCCAAACGAACTTCATGTTCTGATGACGTAGTTGGAACTTTGTTGGATTTGTTTGGGATGACCCAGGTTCTACTTTAGGTTTCCAACAAAACCCTACAAACCATCGACCCTTCTGGAGACTAGAAGGAAAAACTACACAAAGAGTGCACAATGAATTCTTGGTTGAGATGGCTTATGAGTGACTGTAGGATCCAAATGTCTGCAATCATGGAAGGGTGGTTGTTGTGGGGATGTCAAACATTCTTTCTACCTCAACATACATAAGATATATTATACTAACACATTATTTTATCCATATCTACCATTCTATAACCATTTGCATTCATTGAGATTCATTTTGCAGTAAACATCATAGCTATTCTAGTGTGCACTGCATTTTACTTCTACCAGATTCATTCATTCATCATAACTAAGTAACTGCAAGAAATAAGACAAGCATTTCACATAGAGACTCAAATTTTTACCGTGGTTCACCCCCCTGGGCTACGTCCACAAAGATCTGGCAGTCTTTGCTCTTTTATTATTCTTTATCAAGTTTATAGCATTGCACATTAAATAAGAAGTGTATATGAGGTGAACATGTATATGAGTTTGAAAATATCACACCAAGCTACACATCTTGTCACCTTACCCTCGATTCCAATTCATCTCTCTATCTCCCAAAACTGACTCTGACTCCAAAACTAGCTCTAGGATCTCTCCACATTAGCTCATCCTCTAGCAATATCACTACCATCTATTTATATTACAAAAATGGGTTAAAGACCATTACAAAATGACCAAAACCCTAACCCACCAACCCTAATTGGATTAGGTTTGTCCACATTCTAACTCCTTGAGCGTAGTTGGCTCATAATACAATCGTTTTCCTCATCGATCTGCATCCTTCTTTCTTCCTTTGACCTTCCTCGTTTCCTAGTGCTGCTTTTCCCTATTTTTTGGCGCGCACTCCTTTTTTGGTCCATTTTCTAATTGTCTTCATAAATTACCACCCTTTTCCCCAAAATGGCCTATGCCAACAAGCCCCCGATACTTGCTTGTGGCTCATCCTAAGCCACTTAGGTAGTGTTTTCTTCCTGCACTGACTTCTATAGCTCCTAGAACCTACGTGAAACCTCTTCAAGTCAGTATTTTACTTTCGCGCTCTTCTCTACTACAGTCTCTAAAATTTATGGAGTAATATGCTCCTTCAACAATTCTTCACTCTCCAATCCAACATTATCAATCTGACCCTTTTTTGTGTCAATCTATGTTAGCATTTGTTCTTCTCCTTCTTGTAGTGGTTCTAACTACACCTGTCTTGAATTCTTTTCTACTTGTATAGTATTCAACTGTTCCTACAGGTTCTTCAACTCCTGAGAACTTTTCAGCCTGTTTGATATTGTCATCATTTTCTGCCTCTGCTTTAGTTCTTGCACTGCAGTATTTACCCCTTCTTCTTTCCTATCTAACTCCTGCAGTTTCTCAGCCTCTTGAATATTCGTCCATAACTATGCACTCTTATTAAATATCTCTGTGATTTCCTAAATCATCTGTGCAATGCACTTTGTATGACCTATAGCCTCCTACTCCCTTTTTGTTCGTACTTTTGTTGGAGTGTTAGGTGTTTCTAGGAGTTATGTCAACTTTGTAATGTGGCTCCTGTAATTCTCCATAGCCTGTGTTATTTTTTCAATATTCTCCTATGTTGGTATGTTCCCTTCTTGTGCACTGTTAGGAATAGTTTTGAACACTTCTTCCAGTTGCAGATCTCATATTCCAGTGTGTTTCTTTGCTTCTTCCCTCTCAAACTGCACCTGGTTAAGTGTCATCTACAATGTCTTCTATACTTCCTTGCACAATTGTACACTTGTATCATCTGCACGAGCCCTCGATTGAATTTATTGCATGACACTTATTTGAAGTTTGTATAGTTCCTTCGTTGGAACCTTTGGCAATGCGAAGTCCAAATGATCAATTTCCTTTAATGGATTCTACACTGTATTATCGTCCACTTGCAACATTCCCTGAGTGATACAAAATTTTTGTTCCCCATAGCTATGATCTACAGTGTCTCTTGTTCTGGAACTATTCTTTCCTTCACATTTTGTTGTTGTTGCTCCTGTTCTTTTTGTTACACTATAGTGAGTTGCAATTGTTCCAATGTATCCTTGACCTATGTCAATTTCTATATTATCTACTCCCTTTACTTCTTAGCATCATACCATGCTTTTGTTGTTTGATCCTACACTTTCTCTATGACTAACTCTGCATCATCCTTAGTAATTGTAAGCTTGGGAATGCCCTTATGCAGCTTCATCTTCTTGCACTTTCCTGCCGACTGCAATACTATCCTTTTCAATGGAAATGTTTATGTTTGTGCAGTTGTCACTAGTATATCCATATTTGGGGGATCTTTGCCTCATGTTTCCTCTGGCATAGGAAAACTTGTATCTTTCTGCATCCTCCATTTGGTTCTACTTCATGCTCCTTCTCTTGCACTGAAGGCTTTGGGATAGTATTCTTCTACCTTTGATTTAGAGTGGTTGTACTACCCCTTGTTTCTCTGGCATTCTTTGTCTCCCTCCTTGTATTGGCTACTGGTCTAGTTGTTTTCTTTGAGGTGACAGCCTATACTTGTTTCTTATCTTTTGGGACCTTCTTTGGAGTTACTGGAACCGTCCATTCTTCAGGCCAATCCTTCATGGCCCATTGCACTTCTTCTCTTGTGACACCATACCTCAACTGTTGCCACTCCTTGTGACACTTCCTCAAAAGTTTACATGCCATAAATTTCATCGCCAACCTCATTGCTGGTTCACTGATTCGGATAATGATTATTTCCCGAGACCCTCAGTGCCATATTTCTTCTTCATCTCCTCTACTAAATATTTTTCCATTGTCTTTTCATCCAGATAGTTCTCTGGTTTTTCTTCATTTGTTGGTAAGCCTTTGATCTCTGCAATTAAGTCCACATCTGTTGGTACATGGCTCTCCATCCATAAGATGCATCTATGTACTAGTGGAAATAGTTCTTTCACACAATAATTTACATATTTTCCCCTCCCAGTGGGGAATCTCTAGTAGGTTCATGATCCCTATGTTATATAGTTCTGAAATCCACTACTTTTGCTAGTATCTGATCCTAACCCCTCTCCATGGGTCACTAGTTAGTAGGATATGTTTTCTATGTAGTAAAGGTCGACATTAGTTAATAATGCCTAATAAATAAAGGAGAATAAGTCAATGTAAAAAGACCTAATAGAAATTTCCGCCTCTAGAAAGATATTCCTCTAGAAGTTTCATTAGAAGGTAGAATTAGTATAAATAAGAGTAGGAGGCATTGAATATTTTTTTCTTAGATATTATTGTAATAGATCTCTATTATGTTGGAGGTTTCCCCCTTGAAAAGGCAAGTGAACATTGTTATCATTAATAAAGGTGCTATTTCTGGTGTTATTATGGTATTATTATGATATTGTTATGGATATGTCATTGTTGTTTTTCTATTGCTTGCTCAATATTTTTGTTTTTCATATTATATTATATCTGGAATATTGCAAGTGGTATCAGAGCTCTTTCCAAGGAACGACTTGTGGGGTAATTGTTTTTTAGGGTAGAGGGATATTTCAATGTCTTTAAGCTATAGAGATATGTCATTACGTAGATAAAACCACATTTGAGGAGTCATACACACAAGAAATACAAGTGGTTTTTAAGCGCACATTTGTTTGCCACCCTTGTAACCATTTTTGGTACCCCTTCGAGTGGTAGCGCATCAGAAAAATCTTATATACGGATCGAACTAGGCATTGTGAATCCTTCCATAGATAAAATAATCGATCTGTTGACTGCTATAATGTCACCACGAATACTACTTGGGAAGATACTCTCTAGTACCTGGGTAGTCGGGTAGTACGGCTAAGGGTACAGTCTAGCCTCCTTAGTTGGTGCAATGAGATATTGGGTTGAGTACTATTATTGGACCCCACACATATATTAGAGAGTTATATCACAGGGAAAACCCTTGTCTGTAGAACCCTTGAATACCTTAACCCTTGGGACAGAAAAATCAACAGAACCGAGAAGATCTATTGTCGTGCAATTCTGTCTCCTGCATTCTGGTTGTGAAGTTCCTACACATTCGGGGAGTCATACACGCAAGAAATACAAGTGATTTTTAAGCATACATATGTTGGCCACCCTTGTAAACATTATTGGTACCCATTCGAGTGGTAGTTCATCAGACAAAACCTATATATGGATGATTCTAGACATCCTAAAGCCCTCTGTAGATAAACCAATCGACCGCCTGACTTTTATAGTGTCACCGAGAACAACACTTGGGAAGATACTCTCTAGTACCTGGGTAATCAGGTAGTAAGGCTAAGGGTACAATCTAGCCTCCTTAGTTGGTGCTCTGAGATATTGGTACAAGTACTATTGTTGGACCCCACATATATATTAGAGAGATATAGCACAGGGAAAACCCCTGTATGTAGAACCCTTGAATATCTTAACCCTTGGGACAGAAAAATCAACAGAAATGACAAGATCTATTGCCGTACAATTGTGTCTCCTGCATTCTAGTTGTGAAATTCCTATGCATATCTTCCTATTAAGAATTTGGCCATTGCATCACTGCAGTATTATTCAGATCGTAGTTTAACTCCGTAGGAGTATAAAAAAAAGGATGGGGCTTGTCAACACCCTTATTTGTAACCTAGTCCATTTCACTCCTCTCTTCATTCCAATTGCGTTGGTACCTTTCACTTTTAAGACCTTTTTTCTCCACGGTTCCACCCCTTTTCGAGACACCCTTATTTTACACCTATCACCTTGGAATCCTATCTTTGTCCTTATCACCCTGGTACATCTCACTTTTTGTGGTCCCGATTTCCATCTCAACACCTCATCTACTATATAATCCATAATCATTCCAACCACCCAAGATCAGACCCAAGAAGAAAATGATACTAGGATATCCAACTTAGAATCGTGAATGGACTCCATCCAAAATACCATACAAACAACAATCAACGAATCCCTCCCTGCAACAATCCAAGAAACCCTTTGGGACGCCATGCAACCATTCATGAAAGGGAAGCACCTAGAGACCAATGCAAAGAACCCTCAACATTCCCATTATGAGCATACTCATTCCTCCCACTCCCCTTGGGGTTATCCACACTATTGGAATAAGGTGCCCAAAGTTGACATGCATAAATTTGATGGATCCAGCCCCGCAGGGTGGGTCTCTCAAATGGAACAATACTTCTCCCTCAATAATATTTGGAATGATGAGACCAAACTCCATGTAGGTGTTTTGTACCTAAATAAAGAAATATGGAAGTGGTGGTAGTGGCATAAGAAATGTTATCTATGAAATCCCACTTGGAACCTGTTCATTAAATTAGTTTGTGCTCATTTTTATAGGGAATCACAGTTTTTGGGTAGACTCACCAAGCTGCGCCAAACTGGATCAGTCATAGATTTCATCACGACATTTGAAAAATTGGCTATCCGGATTGAGGGATTCTCTGATTCATTTTACCTTGAATTTTTTATCAGTGGCTTAAAGGAAGCCATCCAGGCTCATGTGAGCATGCATCATCCTACTACCTAGTTGCAAGCATGTCAATTAGCAAAGGAAGTAGAGACCATCCTTCAGGCCCCACCCATGAGGGCTTTAGTTCTGAACCATCCTCACCCCTAGGCTCACCCAGCTCCTACACAAACATTGAAGGTCCAAAAATTATCTCTAGCTTAAATGGAAGAATGTTGCAAGCAAGGACTTTGTGACTATTGTGATGAAAAGTATTCACCAGGGCATAAATGTAGTGAGAAAAAGTTCTTCCAGATTGATGCATCTGCTTCATCTCCTTCTGATGACATACCATATGATGAGGCTCCTGAATCATATGAGGCTCCACCAATTGATCACGCCGAATCTCCTATTGTAACCTCTATGGAACCAGAGGAACCCATTACATATTTGTTGGTATATTTACAAGACAGAAGGCAGGGTATGCATGTTGTCATTGATGGCAAGATCAGAGATCACGACGATGAAAAATAGTGGTAGAGTATCACAATGATGAATCATCATGAAGATGACGAACATTGGCAGATTATGCTTGTGATGACAAGATCGAAAGTATATGCTCAATAGTGAAGAGCAACAATGATCGTTGGATCACCCATTCAGAATTCCCGATGGCTGTTAGATCTGAATTTAGACAGGAGGAGTGCACAGAAGAGGAGAACAGATCTTAGACATCAGATATGAGCACGAGAAATGACCGCTGTTGGATCCTGAAGAACGAGCACGACCTTTAAGTGCAAGGCGAAGCGGGCTAACAAAGTCTCGAAAGTAGGGTGACCGTTCGATCCGAAATACACGTGGTAGCAGATGAGGAGTTTCGCAAACTCGTGAATCGGGAGAATAGAGGTGAGATAACCTCCAACTTCATGAAATGCAAAGTCGCAAAATGATCTTGGTCATTGGATCTAGAGGACACATGGCATGTGATTGGCATTTTGCTGACTTTCACATGGGAGGAGTCAAAGGAACGTGACACATAATCTCATGATATGCGAAGTTGCGACACGATCTTAACCGTTGGGTCATAGAGGGATGTGGACTGTTGATCTAGAGAGAGAAGTGATTTATGGATAAGCACTTGGTCACAATTGGTGGTCATATGAGAGGAAGGAGCTAGCCAAGCTAAGCTCCATTTTGGAGATTGTGACATGGAGATTCGAGAAGACTCATTACAAGATTTTTGAAACGTGAAATTGCATAGCGCCTGTTGGTGTAGTCTGTGGTCATCGTTGGTGGTCATGAAAAGGAAAGGTACTAATTGTTAAGCCCTATTTTTGGAGATCGTGACATGGAGAGTCGATATGCCTCATCACAAGACTCCCGAAATCATGAATCACAAAGAGCTTTATGGAAAAGCGCTTAGTCACAGCTAATGGTTATGAGAAGGGAAAGAGATAGTAGCTAACCTCCATTTCGAAGATTATGACATGGAGAGTTGAGATTTATCACCACAAGATTTTTGAAATGCGAAATGCGAAATCACTTCCTGATTAGCCTGTGGTCACAGCCAGTGGGAACATGGGATGAACACGATATCCTACGGATGTAATCCAATGGTGCTGGCGAACTGAGAATCTGATCAAAGGGCTACTGTTTCACCTCATTGTTAGTTGTTCAGTTACAATTCAATTAGTAGAACTGAATCATGGTTCTTGGACATTTGGTGATTGAGTTGTTGAGGCATTTCCCTTGGAGATTCGAGGTGTAACTAAATTGGGGTGAGAGCATAAAAGAGATATGCAGTGACTGTGTGATGTTATTTTTTCTGACGAAAAAAATTAGTTGAACTAGAAGAAAGGAAAATCACAGCATACACAGTGTGATATCAAACTCAGAGATGGAAACAGAAGTTGAACAAGAATAAGCAGAGAAGATTTGTAGAATAGATAGAAGAAGAGTAGAATTGTAGAACATACCAAAGCAAAGAAGATTTATAGAACATACAAGAATCGGTAAGAATAATATATCTGTATTGTTGATTATTCAGCCAAAACTTCATAGTCAGGGAGGTTGGGTGGTGCTAGGGAGGATTGTGGTCCTCTGATATTCAAGTTGGTACTTGAATATTGGAAGTTGTATCTTCCATCTAGTTGTGGCTAGAAAACAGGGTGGCAGGGTGGTGCTAGGGAAAACACAGAGTTTTTTTGTATGCCAGTTGGTGCTTGTATAAGTCCAGTTGGTGATGGAACACACAGGGAGTTGGTGCTTCCTTCTAGTGGGTGCTAGATAAACAAGAGGGTTGGTGCTCTCAACAATTTGGATCTTGTAAAACTGAGGTAGTAGCCTCACGTTGAGTTGGTGCTCAAAGATAGATGATGTACATAACTTAAAAGAATGCCTATCATTTGAAGAAGAAGAAGTTTTCTCCCTTTATGGGTTTCCTCGTGAAAATCTGTCTCTGTGTATATTTGATGTATGACTAATGTTCATTATTTACATTGTTCATATCTTGTATAATATTGATGGTCACTTGGAAGAGATTAATTTTTTTTTGAATAAGTCATAAATTGTTTAAGCAAAGTAACAACTGATTCACCCGCCCTCTCAATTGTCTTAGTAATTTCAACAATTGGTATTAGAGAGGGTTACTTTTCTTTAAAGGTAGATTTGTAATCTTAAACATGACAAGTCATGAAGGAACTTTAGCTAATAAGCCTCCTCTGTTTGATGGAACAAATTTTTCCTTCTGGAAAGTTAGAATGAGAACTTACATAATGGCCTTAGGTGTTGATGTTTGGGATGTAGTAGAGACTGGATATATAAAGCTTGCTTTGGTAGCTACTAAAGATGATAAGTTATAATTTATCTTCAATGCAAAGGCAATGAATGCTATCTTGAATGGACTTGTTGAAGCTAAGTTTGTAAAGGTGATGCATCTTGAATATGCTAAAGCGATGTGGGATAAACTTATTAGTAGTTATGAAGGAAATGAGAAGGTAAAATATGTGAAAATTCAAACATTAGATTGAAATTTGAACAATTAAAGATGAATGAAGATGAAACAGTTAGCAAGTATTTTTAAGAGTTGAAGAACTTGTGAATACCATGAAGGGTCTTGGTGAGAAGTTTGAAGAATCAATTTTAGTTCAGAAGATTTTAAGATCTCTGCTTGATAAATTTAATCCAAAAGTCTCTGCAATAGAATAACTAAATGATCTTAAAAATATGTCCATTGATCAACTCCTAGGAACTCTAACTGCATATGAAATGAGAATTATAAAAGATAAATCTATTACTAGAGAAGCATCTTTTAAAGCAAACAAGAATATTGATTCATAACTAGATGATATTGAGGCAAAATTTGTTAAAAGGTTAAAGAAAGGATCAGGCAAGTACCAAGGCAAGCTACCCTTCAAATGCTTTAACTGTGGTAAAATAGGTCATTTTGCATCTAAGTTCCCTCACAAGAAAAAGGACCAAAAGGACCAGAACTATGATGATGAAAGGAAATACAAATTTAAGAAATATAGTAAAAAGAAAAGTTTGTGTGCAAACAATGATGACTCCTCAGAAGACATAGATAGTGATTCATCCTGTGAAGACAAAGTGAATGATTTTATGCTTATGGCTATGGGAGATATTGATGATAAACACACAGGAGGTGACATGGATGATGAAGAAGTTGTGGTGGATATAGAAGGTGAATTCTTTGGAAGAAATTGGCAGACTCAGATGTAAGAAGAGAAAACAAAAATAGTTGTTGATCCAGTTTAAAATAAATGGTAAAAAACCTGATGAAGACTTTTCCCTACTAAAAGTGGAGTTAGAATAGGCAAAGAAAATAGAGGATATTATAAAGCAACAATTATCAGAAAAGAAAGCGAGGTGTGAAGACTTAGAAGAAGAGATAGTAAAAACCAGAAAAGAGATGGAGAATTTTAAGGCATTGTATCACCAAAATCTGTCAAGTATTAAAGCCTTAGAAGGATTAACTTCCATTCTAAATCAGAAAAGGAATCCAAATTTGAAATTTGGCTTGGGCTATGAAGAAGGAACAAGTAGTGATCATCCAAGTAATACAGAATCCATCAAGTTTGTCAAATCTACAATCATTGACAACAACCATTCTGCAGAAACAAAGAAAGAAAATCAGCCACCAAGAAGGAATGAAAGAAAAAGTACTAGAACCAAATTTGTACATCAGAGAAATTATCAACATGGAATAAATCGATCCACTCAAAGAAGACAGTCTTTTTCCAGGTACAAAGAATTTTTCTATGGATACTGTTTTTTCTATTCTAACTTTGGCCACAAAGATGTAAATTGTTCTTTAAGATTTAGATATGAGCAATCAAGATAATCAAGGAATAATTACCTGTCACAACAAAGATCGAGACATCCAAGTAACAAACAACCACATATTATAAATCATGTGATGGGTGGGAAAAGGATGCAGGTGAAACATAACAACAATTATGAGCATAACAATCGCTATGATCTATTATTCAGTGAACCAAAATGTTATATTTGCCATAATTATGGACATAAAGCTGCAGATTGTCGATTAAGGAACTATAAGCCAGATTTGAATCCCACTACTAAAAATTTCAAAGTTTGGAAGAAGAAAGAAGATGACAAGTGTGGATTAGTGCTATCATCCCAAAAACAAAAGAAATCCTGGTATATTGACAGTGGATGCTCCAAACATATGACTGGAGACAAAAGTAAGTTTCTAACTTTAAGTGAAAGAAAATCAGGGAACGTAACTTTTGGAAATGATGCACCATGAAAAATAAAAGGTAAAGGAATAGTAAGTCTAAGTAATGGTAAAGGAAAAGCTCAAGATGTGTTGTTTGTAGATGGTCTAAAACATAATCTACTAAGTGTCAGTCAAGTTTTTGACAGAGGATGTGAAATTGTTTTTACTTCTAAAGATTGTAAAATAAAGTCTGTGAATTCAGGACAACTAGTTGCTAAAGGGATAAGAACATAAAACAATGTATGTGTTAAAAGAATAAAAAGAAGAATGCCACTTAAGCAAGTATGATAAAAGTTGGCTATGACATAGAAGACTTGGACCTCTAAATTTTGATCATATAATCAATCTTAGAAACAATGGGGTAGTAAAATATCTTCCAAAAATATCAAAGCCATATGATTCTGTTTGTAAACCTTGCCAAATAGGAAATCTTACTCGGACAAAGTTCAAATATAAAAACTTTCCTTCAACAGAAAAACCTCTCTAGTTAGTACATATGGATTTATGTGGACCATCAAGAAAAGAAGGTACAGGAAAATAAAACTATTTTATGTTGATTATTGATGATTATTTTAGACTAACACGAGTTTCCTTTTTGAAAGAAAAATCTGAAGCATTTGAAAAATTCAAAGTGTTTAAGGCTCTGACTGAGAATCAAACAGGAAAAATATTGAAGGAAGTAAGGTCTGATAAAGGAGGAGAGTTTATCTCATAGAACTTCAAAGAGTTTTGTGATAAACATGGGATCAAAAGAGAGTACACAATCCCAAGGACTCCACAACAAAATGGAGTAGTTGAGAGGCAGAATAGATCAGTACAAAAAATGGCAAGATCAATGATGAATGAAAGGAATATACTTCAGACATATTGGGTGGAAGAAATTCATACGGTTGTTAATATTCTTAATAGTTGTTCATATTATAACAACAGTTGTTCATATTCTTAATAGTTGTTCAATACAACAAATGGCAAGATCAATGATGAATGAAAGGAATATGCCTCAGACATATTGGGTGGAAGCAATTCATACAGTTGTTCATATTCTTAACAAAGCCCATCTCAGGCCACACAGTGACTAGACTCCTTATGAACTATAGTTTGGAAGAACTACTTCAATCAAGCATTTTAAAGTCTTTGGGAGTAAATGTTATATTAAGAATAATAATGAAAATATTGGCAAATATGATGACAGGGATGATGAAGGTATCTTCTTAGGTTATGCTACAAACAATAAACGATACAGATGCTACAATAAGAGGCTGCATAAATTGGTTGATTGTATCGACATAAAAGTTGATGAAGAAATCTCAGTATGAAATATAAGCAATGTTGAACCAAGCACAAAAGATATAGTTGAAGATGAAGATGAACAGGTCTAAGAGTCAGAAAGAGAAGAATCTGAATTAGATGAAGATGAAGATACAAATACTCAGGTTGACACAAATAAGCAGAAAGAAACAAAACCACCTATCATAATTGTTAGAAAGAATCATCCTGAAAATCAGATAATTGGAGATATAAATAAAGGAGTTTAGTCAAGAAGGAAATTGATTAAAGACTCAGAACAATCTCAGGTTTCTTTTCTATCTATGATTGAACCTAATATTTTTTATGAAGCCAACCAGTATGATTATTGGATTAGACCCATGAATGAAGCGCTTGATCAGATTGAGAAGAACAATACTTGGGAGCTTGTTCCTATACCTAAGGATAAGAATGTAATAGGCTCCAAATGGGTGTTCAAGAATAAAATGAATGAAAAATGACAAGTTGTTAGGAATAAAGCCAGATTAGTCTGCAAAGGGTATGCACAAGTTGAAGGAAAAGACTTTGATGAAACATTTGCACCAGTGGCAAGACTGGAAGCCATCATAATGTTTCTTGCATATTCATGTCATAAAAACTTTAAAGAATATCAGATGGATGTAATGTCACCATTTTGTAATGGAGATCTAGAGGAAGAAGTATATATGGAGCAACCTAAAGGATTCTCACTGATAGATAATCTTGACTATGTCTGCAAGCTGAAAAAGGATTTATATGGACTGAAACAAGCACCACAAGTTTGGTATTATAGACTGGACAAATTTTTACAAGAAAAAGGGTTCAAGAAAGCTATTGTTGACAACAATCTCTACATTAAGTCTGAAGGTGATGATTTACTTGTTGTTTTGGTTTATGTAGATGACATTATTTTTTGTTTTACTAATGATTCCTCTGTCCAGTGGTTTGCTAAATCTATGCAAATAGAGTTTGAGATGTCCATGATAGGTGAACTTTCATACTTTCTTGGTTTACAAGTAAATCAAAGTTCTGCAGGAATTTTTATCACTCAAGAAAAATATTTGAAAGAGATGTTGAAGAAGTTCCAGATGGAAGATTCTTCCTTTTTTTGTACACCTATGGTGGTTGGTTGCAAGCTCAGTCAAGATGATGTTTCACCCGATGTTGATCAAATGACATATCGATCAATGATAGGTAGTCTTTTGTACATCACAACATCTCATCCTGATATAATGCAAGTTGTTGGAATGGTAGGTCGTTATCAGTCTGCTCCTAAACAAAGTCATTTAGTAGCTGTAAAAAGAATATTCAAATACTTGAAGGGCACAATGAATTATGGTCCATAGTATCCTAGAAATAAGAATTTTCAGTTAACTGCTTATTCAGATGCTGATTGGCCAAATTGTGTGGATGAGAGAAAGAGCACCAGTGGAGGTGCATTCTTCCTGGGTGACTCATTAGTAGCATGGATTAGTAAGAAGAAGGGGTCTATTTCCTTATCAACCATAGAGGAAGAGTACATTGTTGTTGCTACTTGCTACACTCATATTTTATGGATGATCCAAACTCTTGCAGATTTGAAGGTCATTTATACCGATTTGATCCCAATTCACTATGACAACACCAGTGCAATTAGTGTCTCTAAGAATCTTTTTATTCATTCCAAGACTAAGCATATACCAATCAAATATCATTTTCTCAGAGAGAAGGTTACAAACAGAGTTTTTTAGTTGAGTTACATTCCTTCCACAGAACAGATAGCTGGCATATTTACCAAACCGTTAGAAATGACACCTTTTGGATATCTTCGCCAGAAGTTGGGGGTTATATATTCTTTTGTCTAATATATTCATCTTGTCAGGGGGAGTACGTTTTGAATATCTGTTATATTTCCAGTGAATATAGTTCTGGTTCTTCTGTTTATAGTTGCCAAGCGGAGTATGTGCCTATCGCATTTCTGATACCTTCGAGATGTATTGCAATAGCTCAGGGGGAGAATGTTTATTCTTTGACATTGATGTCAAAGGGGGAGAAAGTGTGGTAAGTGCAAGGATTCTACAGTGTTAATGTTCTTCAAGAGGTTTCCATCAATGCCAAAGGGGGAGATTGTTGGTATATTTACAAGACAAAAGGAAGAGTATGCATGTTGTCATTGATGGAAATATCAGAGATCATGACGATGAATCAACATGAAGATGACGAAAAGTGGCAGAGTATCACAATGATGAATCAACATGATGATGACAAACAATGATAGCATATGCCTCTGATGACAAGATCAAAAGTATATTCTCAACAATGAAGAACAACAGTGATCGTTGGATCACCCATTCAAAATTCTTGATGACCATCAGATCTGAATTCAGATAGGAGGAGTGTGCAGAAGAGGAGAATAGATCTCAGACGTCATATATGAGCATGAGGATCAACCATCATTGGATGAAGAAGAATGAGCACGACCTTTAAGTGCAAGGTGAAGCAGGCTTACAAAGTCCTGAAAGCAGGGTGATTGTTCGATTCGAAGGACACATGATAGCAGATGAGGAGTTTCACAAACTCATGAATCAGGAGAATAGAGATGAGATAACCTCCAACTCCATGAAATGAAAAGTCATGAAATGATCCTGGTTGTTGGAGCCAGAGGACACATGGCGTGCGATTGGAGTTTCGCTGAATTTCACATGGGAGGAGTCAAAGGAACATGACACAGAATCTCACGATATGCGAAGTCGCGACATGATCGCAGCCATTGGGTGACAGAGGGTTGTGGACCATTGATCTAGAGAGTGAAGCACTTTATTGATAAGCACTTGGTCACAACTAGTAGTTATATGAGAGGAAGGATCTAGCCAAGATAAGCTCCATTTCGTAGATTGCAACATGGAGAGTTGAGAAGACTCATTACAAGATTTCTGAAACACGAAATTGCATAGCGCCTGTTGGTGTAGTCTGTGGTCATCACTGGTGGTCATGAAAAGGAAAGGTACTAATTGCTAAGCCCTATTTTCAGAGATCATGACATGGAGAGTCGAGATGCCTCATCCCAAGACTCCCAAAATCATGAATCGCGAAGTGCTTTATGGATAAGCACTTAGTCATAGCCAGTGGTCACGAGAAGGGAAAGAGCTAGTAGCTAACCTCCATTTCGGAGATCTTGACATGGAGAGTCGATATTTCTCACCATAGGATTTCTGAAATGTGAAATGCGAAATCACTTCTTGATTAGCCTGTGGTCATAGCCAGTGGGCACATGGGATGAACACGAGATCTTGTAGATGTAATCCTGTTAGCACTCTGTAATTTTCCAAGAGGTTGACACAGAAGAAATCCACAAAATGTAACTTTATCCAACCACTTTTGAATCTGGGATCTAGCCCTTCCAACTTCAGAGACGGATCTCTCTTTAAGATTTAGCTATGTTTCAAATTTCAAATATTAGGCTAGGTAAATAAATAGGTCGGTTTTGTTGTCAAAGTGTTTTCAAATTGGTTGAGATAGTCTACACATCCATTGGGCTATGGGGTCTGTGTTTAATAGAATATGAATTCCGAACCAGAAACGCAAAGGGAAAAACTTTCACAGGGTGAGATAATATAATCACTAGATTCTTTAGTAACTTAAATGATGAAACAACAGAAAAGATGAGAAAGATAATTTCAACAAAGAAGTAGTTAAGAATTTCTTTATTGAAAACACCAGAAGATAAAACACTTAAATCTTTAGAGTCAGAAATAGGGTATATGAGATAAATCCTGCAACATTCGTTACTCTTAAAGATTAGATTCAGAAAACAGTATGATAACAGAGCGAGAATAACATTCAACTAAGAGAGAAAAACATCACCAGTGAATATACACAAGAATCCTGTAAAAGTGCCTCCTTTTTATTAATGGAAGATCTCTTCAAAAATGTTACAGTCTGATAGCGTCATGGTGTGAAGATCAACAACCCTCAATACTTCGAAAGGTGAAGTATTTATAACTCAAATTACAAACGTTCCTGTCATTAATGACCAGGACGTGCTAAAACTATTTTTAGCATAACTAACTTAACAAATTTCCTAAATCTAGGAACTGCTTGATGATGTGGTGTAACAGCACGCTGATTTCTAGGTGGGCCATTGATGAAGCATTTGCATGAATTCATCTGACTGGACAGTTGACTGGACTGGGACGACTCATCTTCTAATCGATCAGATCATATATTTCCTCCCATCTAAGATGACTGGGCAGGTTGACTTTGAGAAGCCTTCGATACACTTCGTCCATTTCTGTGTACTTGGCAAATGTAGGCTTGGTGAGGAAGCTGTATCGAATCTTGTGTTGGATGATGATGTCCCACTGAAGGGAATCTAGAAATTCCTTTCCAGTGATGCTCCCTTGAATCCCTGCAAACTTTGAACTGTCCTTAGACACATCAGCCAATCTCTTCTTGTAATCTAGGAGCGTCATCAATTTATCAATGATTACCTTCAGACCAGGAAGACCTTTCTTCTGGAGAGCTTCAATCTTACTGAAAAATATTTTTACCCCTAGGTCCATGGCCTAAATCTTTTCTTCCAGTTGAATCATTAATCCTCTCTTGGTCAAAACTCTTTTGACCTAAAAAATGGTCTATGTTCTGTCTTCAATTTTCAGCTCTTCTAGCTCTTCCCTGGTCTTGGAATTGAGGAACTTGATGATCTCATTTGCCTATGTTGGCATGTCTCCCAATTCTACTTTGATCTTCTCAATGGCCTGTTTGCTCCTCTGGACTAATTCATTCTTCTCAAATATGATATGGATCATTGGCCATATCTCATTCATGGACTTAGTGATGTCTGTCCATACACTCTCTTTAACCTCAAGTAAAGTCTTTCCTGCCACTGTTCGCTTCCGGAGCTACTGTAGCTCCTGCTTGAGCTTCTCTGTCACCTGCTTTTCCTTGGAGAGGCTGGTCTAAAAGGAAGATTTGAGTTCCTGAAGGTTCTCAATCTCCTTTTCCAGCCTACTGATCTCTGTTTCCTGCAGGTTCATTTTTTCCATGGACTTAGCCAGGTCAGCTGTCTTCTCTCAGGATGTCAATGGATTTTCTCATGGGACCTCTGTCACTGGTGCTGTGCTCACTCCTGCAACTGGAATAGCACTCAATGGAATGACCTCCATTGGTTTCAATAGCTCTTTCTCTTTTAATAGTTTCTCCATCTCAGCTTCCATTTCTTTAAGCTGTGCATTGCGCTCCATGAGCAGCTTTAGCATTTCATCCTTCTCTCCTTCTTTCTTTGCTATCTCCTTCGCCTACGAATCCTCTGTGGGTGGGAGCTTCAATTGCTTCCTCAAGGATGCTATGTCAGCATTCTTCTTCTTTATCATTTCCTTAGCTGCTTTCATGTTTGAAGGATCATAACCGATCTTGAGGACCAGCTCCTCCAAAGTCTTGATCCTATTGTCCTTTGCAAAGGACGATATCTTCTCCAGCTTGAGTCGTGTTTGAACATTGTTCAGGGACACCTACAATTTGGACGCAGAAGTGGAAGCATGTGCCAACGTATAAAAAACCATTTCCCCTGTCTGCTTGTGTAGATCCATCTTATCGGCTTGGTGCATGTCCTTCGTCTGGAATTCAAAGGTGGCCCTCTTGTAGTCAGTGATTACCTTTGGATCTGGTACCTGTGCCTAGAGGAATGCCATATGCATTCTGCCCTTCTCGGTGTCGAATGTCGATAGCAACCTATGTTGCAAAGTCGACGTCTGCTTCTAGAACTGGGCGCAAGTACTGTTGTTCACGATCTGGTTCCTTTTCTTAATCAGCTCATATTTTTCAAAAATGCTCAACTTGGGCCCTACCTTGCCTGGATGAGTGGTCAATGGAGGATTTGTATATTTTTCTGTTACTGCTAAGGTTATGGCCTTATGGAGGCTCGAACCAAAGGGTGGCCTATCAACCTTGGTCGTTGTTGTGGACGGGGCTTCTTTTTCTCTAGTCGGGCCAGG
>JASDQU010202436.1:2977-19023 GCA_032191745.1 Picea mariana | reverse complement strand
TGAGCCTCCTTTGATTGATGATCAAGGAGAGCATGTTCAGATTCCTTCTATAGATGATTTCTCCCCAGAATATCTTACAGAACTGCATGAAGACACAATCTTTAACAGGAGAATGCGAACTTCAAAACAAGGAAATGTGGAGTATCTTCAAGTTGGTCTTAAAGGTACAAATCCAAGAAAATCCAAGTGGATTGAGGTTGGAAAAGTGAGGGAGCTATACCCTCATCTTCAAATAGATTGAAAATAGTCTTTTGGAGGTCCAAAATCTTTCCAATGGAGAGGTGTGATCCAGGGGATCAATGAGGAAGGAAACTTGAGAAAAATACAAGGTATTCCAAGAGATATGAATATTCGAGAAGTTTCATCCTTGCATATGAAGAAACGTTTCAAAAAGGGAAGTCAAATATTTGCATCACATATGGAGGAAGATCCTAAGGACAAGGTTCCAAACATTGAGGACTATGTAATCCTAAAAAAATTTGAAGATTTGTTTGGAGAAATTCTTGGGTTACCACCCAAAAGGGATATTTATTTTTCAATTAATCTAATGCCTAGAGTAGCCCTTGTATCCAACGATCCTTATAGGATGAGCATACCCAAGTTGAAGGAGATAGAAATGCAATTGGAGGAACTTCTAAAGAAAGGGTATATACATCCAAGTGTATCACCTTGGGGTGCACTAGTGTTATTTGGGAAAAAGAAGTATGTCACCTTTAGACTTTTCATTCATTTCAGGAAGCTAAATAAAGTGATTGTAAAGAACAAATATCCTTTGCCAAAAATAGATGACCTCTTTGATCAACGGAAAGGTGAAAAATTGTTTTCCAAGATTGATCTCATATATGAATACCATCAAGTGAGAACCAAATAAGAGGATATTAGTAATACTTCCTTCACGACAAGGTATGGCCACTACGAGTTCACAGTGGTGCCATTTGGATTGTCGAATGCACTAGTTTTTTTCATGTGTTTAATGAATGGTATTTTCAAAGAATACTTGGATAAGTTTGTCATTGTCTTTCTGGATGACATTCTTGTTTATTCCAAATCTAAATAAGAGCATGAGAAAAAATTGAGGAGGGTGCTCCAAGTATTGAGAAAGCATCAACTTTATGCCAAGTTGAGTAAATTCTCCTTCTATCAGAGGAAAATTTATTATTTTGGCCATATCATATCAAAGGAAGGGATAACAATAGATCCGGAAAAGATAAACCCATTAAAGGATGTCTAGTACCAAGAAATGTCTCTAAGATGAGGTCCTTCATGGGACTTGTAGGTTATTATATGAGGTTCATTGAAGGGTTTTCCATAATTTCACACCCTGTCACAACTCTACAAAATAAGGGTGTGAAATTTGAATGGACACCTGAGTGTGAAAGAAACTTTCAACACTTGAAAATATTACTCACAAGTGCAGCCATCTTGAAAATTTCTAATCTTAATTAAGATTTTATTGCATGCACCGCTGCATGCAAGGAAGGGCTTGGTGGAGTCCTTAGTCATAATGGTAATGTGGTGTGTTATTAATCAAGGAAGTTGAAAGAAAATGAGAGATTGTATGCCACTCATGATTTGGAGTTGGAAGCTATTGTTCATGCTTTGAAAATGTGGAGGCACTAACTTATGGGTAGAAAATTTGAGTTGAGAATAGATCTCAGTGGTCTGGAATATTTATTCGGACAACTAACCCTGAATGCCAAGCAAAGAAGATGGTTAGAATTCCTCGACGAATATGACTTTGATATCAAGCACATCAAAGGTAAAGAGAACAAAGTGGTTGATGCACTCAACAGAAGGATACATTAAATACATGTTGTAGTCATTAGCATGTGCAAGTCTAATTTTCAAAATATAATTTTAGAGGCTGCAAAATCAGATTAGATGTATGTGGAAATAAGGGAAAAATTAAAACAAGGTAAAATGCAGCCGAAAATTGAGAATTATGAGTTGGGGGAAGATGAAATCTTCATTTTCAAGGGAATAATTTATGTGCGAGATGACCATGAGTTGAAAAACTTGATATTAACAAAAATGAATAAAGTGCCTTATGTTGGGCACCCAGGCTACCAAAAGACAATTGTAGCTATAAAAAATCCATACTATTGGCTAGGTATGAAAAAGGAGGTTACATATTTCATTGCTAGGTGTCTTGAATGTCAAAAAGTCAAGACAGGACACAAACACCCAGCTAGTTTGTTACAACCCTTGCCCATTCCTGAGTGGAAATGGGAAGTTGTAACCATGGATTTCATTACTAAGTTTCCCAGAACTACTAAACAACATAACTCCATTATGGTAATTGTAGACAAGCTTACTAAAACTGCCCATTTTATTCATGTGAATATAACCCACAAGGAAGCCAACATTGTTGATATTTATTTGAAGGATGTAACCATACTTCATGGTATACCTAAGATGATTGTATCAGATAGAGATCCCATGTTCACATCAAATTTTTGGAAGGGGATATTCAAAGGATTTCGGACAAATCTAAATTTCATCAAAGCTTATCACCCTGAGTTAGATGGACAAACAGAGAGAGTCAATCAAGTAATAGAGGACATGTTGAGAATGTATGTCATGGAAAAACCCTCAAAATGGAAGGATTATTTACACCTAATTCAATTTTCTTATAACAATGGGTACCAAGCATCTATTAAGATGAATCTATTTGAGGCATTGTATGAAAGAAGATGCAAAACACCAGTAAGTTAGGAAAATCTATCTGATAGGACAATAGTGGGGTCAAATTTACTCAGGGATATGGAGGATCAGACAGTGAAGATAAAACAAAACTTGAAGGCTACCCAAGACATGCAAAAAAGTTATGTTGATAAACATAGAACTCCTAAAGAATTTTCAATAGGTGGCCATGTATTTTTCAAAGTAAAAGCAAGGCGAAGTTACCTAAGATTGGGGAAGTGCCCAAAACTAGAAGAAATATACTTTGGACCCTTCGAAGTCCTGGAAAGGATTGGCCCTGTAGCATTTATGATTGCATTACCAACATCCATGCATATTCATAATGTTTTTCATCTATCCTTACTTAAAAAGTATGTACCTGATACTAATAATGTCATTGATTGGAATGTAATTGAGGTGGAGCCAGAGGGTGAATTCCAAGTACAACAAGTATTCATTTTGGACCAGAAAACCAAGTAGCTCCAGAATCAAGTCATAAATCTAGTAAAGGTCCAATGGATCTGGTACGGTCCTAAAGAAGCAACTTGGGAGCATGAGGATGCTATGCGGGCAGAATACCCACATATTTTTGTAAATTTTTGAACTTTGATTGTATATATGTATATACTATAGTGAGGACACATAAATAAGGGGGAGGGGAATTTAATACCCCTAGGTTGAACCCCAATTGAAATGTAATTATAGTTGTGCACATAGGCTGGTGATCCAAGAACTTTTTGTGCTAGTGAACTTATTTTGTATTATGTAATTTCATTTGGATTTAATGAAAAAGAATCATTGTTGCAGACCATCCCGACAGAAAGGTTACGGGGGGATAAACTCCACTATATAATAAAAGAAGCTAAATTTTTAGGAAGGGATCTAAGCTATGGGGCTTAAACCAATGAAATATTAATAAAGTATTTTCAACAAAGGAAAAAAGGCGTGAACATGACTTTTGTCCTGAGTCTTTGGAAAAGGGGAACGAATCACCAAGTGGTTCAAAAGGAAGTTTGAGAAGTGACAAGTGGCACTTCATGAGCATGCAAATAAAATAGCAAACCTTAGTGCATTTTCCCATTCATTCAATCATTCAATCATGTTTTCCTACTCTCCATCATTCATACCATCTCCCTGTTGTTGTTGTTGTACATACTTGTTTCCATCCCCATTTTTTCTTAAGTATGGTTGGGAATTAAGATGAAGAAATAGGTTTTCATGCTCGTCTGCATTTCTCTCTAGGCGAGAGAAGTGTTGTTGAAGAAGCAGGTTGTCAAACCCGTGCACATTCTCTCTAGGTGAGAGAATTGTCATGAATTTGATTCCAAAAGGTGCCAAGCTGCAACTATAGAACTCTGAGATTTCCTGACTTGCTTATTGTTTAAGCTTGGAAGGCAAGTGGGGTAACCGAAGGGGAACACTCCATGGGTGGGACAAGCATGTGGGGAAATTAGATACTGTAGGTTGTTTGATAAAACTTGGCACCTAAAATATGATCATTGTTGTTGAGATAGCTTGTCTGGATAGGTTTTCCTTGCCAAGTGGAGTTTAAGCCCCAGCTCGAGGGTGACCTGTTGTCAGTTTGTGGGCAGCAGAGTCTAAGGCTAGGAGGAAAGTTGAAGGTTTGCATGTATTTGGTGGCTATTTATAGCAGATAAGTTCCCACCATGTGTTAGTTTAATTTACATTTGAATGAATATATAATCTTGTGTTGGTTATTTATTGTGATATTCATATTTTAGTATGTTGCTGCTAGAATCATACATGAACTATAAATATGAATTATTTTCACACATATTGTTGTTGAATTTACACTTAGACTTTAATAGAAATGGGAAATTTTGTGGTTGTTTTTATGGGGTTCCACTGTTGTAAATATTCCTTGAATAGTTGCTGCCAGAATTGTACATATATGAAGATTATTATGCATATGCATTATTTTTGTGACTTTGCTTGGAGTTCAACTCTCAAAATTAATGTGTTCTAACGAGTTCGAGATTGGAAATGTTTTTGTTCTTGTATGTATAGCTCGTGGGATGAAATTCCCCAAGTGAGTGACGAGGAGTAAATAAATTAGAGTTTTCTTATGATAAATGAGGGTTCTCTAAGCATAGGTATAGCCTGAGAAGAAATCAATAAGTATTCTTGGTCATGAAGTCCCATTTCAGAATGATAGCCAAGGGAAAATTATGATAAGACCTCAAAAAATTGATGAAGTCCTGAAGCAAACTAATAAACCTATGAAATCTTGTGCTTTACCTCATAAATAATCATCGTCGTTGATTTCAGCATAATGAATCAATCATGATCATTGATCATTGTGGTATGGTTAGAGTATTGCATGGTTGGGCTAGGATGAGACTCTGAACAAACAAGAGTCATCGATCCATTGGAGAATATTTGAGAGTAATCACAACCATTGATCGACGTGGAAACCATTAGACGTAATGGAGAGGAAGGGTGACATAATTTTGATGTCAGGTTGATGGAAAGAGCCTATGTGTACGAGGAAGACACGTGGTGGCCTATAAATGGTCGAGGAAATAGGGGTGTTGTGCATATGTTATCATTGATGTCAAAATGATCATGGACATAGTTAGTTATAGTGAAATAACAGACAGAGGAAGTCATGAAAGCATGAAAATAAAAGTGAACAAAAGGATCGAAGGATGAAAGTATCAACAACGTAGAAAAGGATAAATGGCATAGAAGGTATGGCACAAAGTATGGTGCAAAAATAGAGGAATTTGTGAAAGGATAAAAATAGAGTGTGCGCAGAACAACATGATGACGCGCAACGTTGTTCATAAATGAAGTGCAATGAAGTGAATTGTGACATATATCCTTGTTCGTGATTACGGATTGGATTAGAGGATGTTGGTGTTGCAGAGCAATGATGGATGTGCAATGATCGCATGTACCTTCAACAAGTGCAACGAATGATGTAGTAGAATGTGATGAGACAAAACTGGTGTGACAAGTGATTGAGTAGACTACGACAAATGAGTGGAAGTTCAACAGTTGATGGAATGAGTCACTAGGGGAACTTACAGTTTGATGGGGTGATTCGATGAGTGCACTACAGGACAAGTGTGATAGGATGAAGACTCGTGACTTGAGTCTTGCACTCTGGTTTTGTCTGTGTAGTGGTCGCTCTGTAGACCAAAATGTGAATTGTTGTGTCATTCTTCAGGAGATTCTCTGATGATCTGGAGCTCAGTAGTAGGAATATTTGGCCCATTTGATTTGGTCAAAGAATGTCCACAACATAACTGTCTTGCATCCACAAACTTCATTTATACAAAAGTGTAACTAATAGGACTTTGATCTGTTCAAGATTTTTCCATAATATAACTTTCATGCATCCACATACTTTATTTAGACAAAATTGTAACTAATAGGATTTTGATGTGGTCAAGGTTTGTCCACAATGTAACTTTTACGCGTCGACTTATAGGAAGGTGAACTCAGGAGAAAATATTATAAATATGGATGCACTCTGATCGAGAAGTGTGGCTAAATGAGAAGAAAGAAGGTACTATAATTATTCAAAGGAATTGAACTGTAGATTTTTCAGTTCATGTTGAACAAGTTTAGTGATGTAACAAAATTTTCTGAATTAAGGGTGGTAGGATGGTGTTAGGGTGAGTTGAATGTCACTAGGGATTGGAGTCCTCATCATTTGTAACAAGTTGGTGCCTGAGAGGATTGATGTCCTCATTATCTACGACAGGTTGGTGCCCTTGTTATATGCGACAAGTGGGTACTTGTTGTATAATTTGTAAGTTAGTGCTTGTAGAAGAACATAAAGAAAATGTTATGTTGTTTTCTCCCACATTGAGTTTCCACATAAAAATCCTGGTGTATTGTGTTTACTGTGTTGTTTTGATTTCTGCATGTATTTTTCATTGAGTGAGAAATTTTAATAACATAAGCAACTGAAAGGAAAGAAAATCTAGTAAGTTGATACAATATTGATTCACCCCCTCCCCTATCAGTATTACAGTGAGTCTCAACAATTAGTATTAAATCATGTTCCTTTGGTAACATCTTAACATATAGAAGGAAGTTCTCACAGAAAGTATGGAAATTCAAGACTCCTCTTCCTCTTCAACTAGACCTCCTCTATTCAATGGACCAAATTTTTCATTTTGGAAATCAGAATGAAGACCTACTTGATGTCTCTTGGTATGAATGTCTAGTAGATTGTGGTAGATGGTTATAAACCCCAACAACTCTTCCAACTGATGAAGTTGGTAAGAAAAATTACTACAATAATGCAAGAGCTATGAATGATATCCAAGGTGGGTTGCAGAAATAGATTTGTTACAGTGATGTAGTTGTAACCAGCAAAGGAAATATCAGAAAAACTGGTAAACAGTTACGAAGGGGATGAAAAAGTGAAGTTGGCCAAACTTCAAGCTCACATAATGCAATTTGAAAACCTAAAAATGAGTGAAGATGAAAATATTGAAGGTTTCTTTCTCAGAGTGGATGAGAATGTAAAAACTATGAAAGGGATAGAAGACAAGATTAAAGAAGCTATGGTGGTTCAAAAGGTACTGAGATCTCTTCCCTCAAGACTTGATGCAAATATTTCTGCTATAGAGGAAATGATTGAACTAGATAAAATGACTATGGATAGGCTCCATGGAATTTTAACTGCTTATGAGATGAGGACCAAGAAAGAAAAACTAGATATAAAGAATGTAGTCTTCAAGGCATCTGTCAAATTGTCAACTTCTCAAGTTCATGATTCATCAGAACACTTCTCAGGTGAAGACGAAGCTAACTTTGTGAGGAAACTAAAGAGGGGCTTCAAAAATTACAAAGGTATGTTACCATTCAAATGATTTCATTGAGGCAAAGTTGGTCATTTTGCATCTAAATTTCCCTTCAAAGAAAACAACACAAATGAAAAGGAAAGAAAAGGCAAGGATAAACCTAGGGAGTTTAAAAAGAAAAAGACTTTTAAAAGGAATAGTCTTTATTCAAATGAGGATAGCAACAGCTCTTCAGATACTAAAGCAGGAGAATATGAGACATAGACAATTCAAGATGAAAAAATTCTCATAGATTTGGAGCAACACAAATCTGATCAAGAAAAAACAAACAACAAAAGAGTGTGAAGTTGTAGTAGGCATGGAAGGAGAACTCATTAGTGCTCCAGAGGAAATATCACGGCTCAAAAAAAAGAAAAAACTGAGGAAAAAACAGTTACAAATCTGCAAAGAAAATACACTGAGTTTAGTGAAGAAATAGTCATCTTAAAAATTAAATTAGAAGAGGGAAAAAGAAGGGAAGAAATATGATGAATCGGATAAAAGAAAAGGAGAAAATATACAACAAACTAGAAGAAGAAATAGTGTCCTTAAGAAAGGATCTAGAGAAATCCAAAATTCAAATAAAATTCATAAGAGGATTTGAAACTCTAGATAACATTCTCAGCAATCAAAGATCACTAGATGACAAGACAGAGTTGGGATATAAGGAAAGTTTGAAAATTTTCAAAGGTGAGCCAAGCACTAGCATGTCAACTAGTTATGCAAATTCTCTCAAGGGAAACAATAGTCAGCCTAACAAAGAAAAAGATGAAAAGAAGAAGTAGTCAGAACTGGAGCAACCCAACTATGAAGCAAGGAAGCAATAAGTTCTTGAATCCGATCAAGTTAGCAGACAAAGACTGATTCCTACAAGTAATTTTTTCATTCCAAGGAATCCAAATTTCTTCTATGGATATTTTTTCTCTTGTGGAAACTTTGGACATAAGGTTGTGAGATGCATAATTTCTAGATATAACAAAAATATAAGAATGAGATTCAACAAACCTAAAATGACTATGGTTCAAAATTATTTCAATAATGCCTTCTCCCCTTTACTGAATTACCTCGAGTGCCACATATGCAATAATTTTGGACACGAGGAAATTGAATGAAAAATAAATTTGTTGTCTATCCTTAAGCAAGACAGACAAGAATATTCTACCAAGGTTTGTAGGAAGAAAAATAAAAACAAAGAAAATTGTGAACTGACTCTATATGCCAAAAATCAAGAAAATCAATGGTATATTGATAGTGGCTTCTCCAAGCACATGAAATGAGACAAGAGTAAGTTTGAATTCCTAATCGAATAAAAATGTGGTAATGTTGCTTTTGGAAAAAATGCTCCAGCTAGAATTAGAGGAAAATGAATCAATGTACTAGATGAAGATAAGAAGGGAAAGACTAAAGCACATAATATGTTGTATGTAGATGGTCTATAACATAACTTTTTGAGTGTAAGTCAAATGTGTGATCAAGGACATAATGTTCTCTTTCATTCAAAAGGTTGTAAAGTAATGAATGTGAATACATAGAAGATTGTTGTAAAGGAAATTAGAACTTCAAGGAATGTGTATGTTTTAGAAGAAGGCAAAGAAAAATTTTGTATTGGTAAAATTGATGAGATTTGGCTTTGGCACAAAAGACTAATTCATCTTAGTTTTAATCAGCTTGCTAAGCTAGGAAGAAACGATGTTATGAGAGATATACCTAAAATTTCCAAACTTGGGAATATTGTCTTCAAGCCATGTATGTTTGGAAAGCAGTCAATAGTTCAATTCAATGCAAGAGAACACTCTACCACTTGACCTCTTGAGATGAATCATACAGATCTTTTTGGGCCTACTAGTACACAATCACCTCGAGGTGAAAGATATTATTTTTTTGTTTATTGATGACTATACTAGAATTACTTGGGTTGGATTGTTGAAACATAAATTTGAGGCTTTTGAAAAAATCAAAATCTTCAAAGCATAGGTAGAAAATGAAATGGATTTAAAAATAAAGTTCCTAAGATCAGATAGAGGAGGAGAATTCACATCTGTTGAATTCAACAGTTATTGTGAAAAGCATGGGATCAAGAGATAGTTTGCTATTGCCAGAACCCCTCAGTAGAATGGACTAGTAGAAAGAATGAACATATCATTTCAAGAAATGGCCAGGGCCATGCTTGATGAATCAGAAGTACCCAAAACATTTTGCGGAGAAGTTGTTCAAAATGTTGTAAACATTCTCAATAAATCACACATAAGATTGAACAACAATCAAACCCCTTATGAGCTATGGCATGGAAAACCAACATCAATAAAGTACTTGAAGATTTTTGGAAGCAAATGCTACATCAAAAGAAATAAAGAAAACTTAGGTAAGTTTGATTTTAGAGTTGATGAAGGTATCTTGTTAGGATACTCCTCCAAAAGTAAAGGATACAAGTGCTACAACAAAAGACTCCACAAGATAGTTGAGAGTATAGATGTAAAGGTAGACGAAATACCATTTCATCCATTGAGACATCAACATCATGATGACTCATATGAAGAACCAATCAACAATGAAAAACAAGATGACTGAATGAATGAGCATCAAGAATCAAAGGATTCAAAGGAAGATGAGTGAATGGAAACACCACATCCAAAGACCCCATCAAGTTATGTTCAAAAACATCATCTAGAAATTCAAATTCTTGGAAACAAGGAAACAAGTGTACAAACTAGAAGAAAACTTACAGATACATCTAGCTCTACAAATTTTTCACTATTGTCTATGATTGAACCCCAAAATTTTGTGCAAACAAGCCAAGATGACCATTGAGTCAAAGCCATGAATAAAGAACTAGGCCAAATAGAGAAAAATAATACTTGGGAACTTGTCCCAAGACCAAATGACAAGAATGTAATTGGAACTAAATGGGTATACATAAACAAGTTAAATGAAGATGGACATATAGTCAAAAACAAGGCCAGATTGGTATGCAAAGGGTATGCTCAAGTTGAAGGAGTGGACTTTGAAGAAACTTTTTCCCTTGTTGCAAGAATTAAAGCTATCAAGATGTTTTTGGCTTTTGCATGCTATAGAAAATTCAATGTACTAGATAGATGTCAAATCAACATTTTTAAATGGTGACCTTGAGGAAGAAGTTTATGTGGAGCAACCAGAAGGTTTTCTACTAACTAACAAAAAGGATTATGTTTTTCAATTAAATAAATCCCTATATGGGATAAAACAAGCTCCAATAGTTTGGTATTATAGATTTGATAGGTATTTGCATCAGCAAGGATTCAAAAATGGAACTGTTGATAGAAAATTGTACATCAAGACTGAACGTAATGATCTATTAATTATTGTAGTGTATGTTGATGATATTATTTTTGGCAGTAACATTGAATTAATGAGTAAGAAGTTTGCAATTGCAATGTAGCAATCGTTTGATATTTCCATGTTAGGAGAACTCTCCTTCTTTCTTGGCTTACATATTCATCCATCATAAAAGGGAATTTTCATTTCTCAAGGTAAATATCTCAAGGAAATATTGAAGAAATTTGGCAAGGAAAATTGTGCACCAGAAAGCACTCCCCTAACTACCAGTTGTAAAATTAGCAAGGATGACGATGCTATAGAAGTATATCAAACCATGTATTGGTCTATAATAGGAAGTTTACTCTATCTCACAACTTCAAATCTTGACATCATACAAGCAGTGGGTTTGGTAGGCAGGTTTCAATCCAATCTTAAAGAAACTCATGTTCTTGCGGTTAAAAGAATATTTAGATACTTGCAGGGCATTGTTGATTATAGCTTATGGTATCTAAAAGATACAGATCTTGTTCTCAAAGCTTATACATATGTAGACTACATAGGAAGTATTGATGATAGAAAAATCGACAATAGAGGTGCATTCTTCCTTGGTAGTTGTTTAGTCTCCTAGCTCAACAAAAAACAAACTTCCATTTCTCTCTCTATAGTTGAAGCCGAATATATAGTTGCAACATCCTGCTATACTCAAGTGTTGTGGATTAAAAACAATCTCAAAGATATTCAAGTTTCCTATGATCAACCTATATCCATCATGTGCGAAAATATTGATGTTATTAATCTCTCTAAAAATCATGTTCAACACTCTAAGACTAAGAATATACCAATCAAATATAATTTTCTCAGAGAATAGATTCATGATCAAGGGGTCAAATTAGAGTATGTTCCTTCCAAAGAGAAAATTGTAGACATTTTTACGAAGCCATTACCAAAAGAACCCTTTGAGTATCTTAGATAGAGGTTTGATGTGATATCATTGATCCAAGTGGATATTGGTGGCCACCCACCTTTTCCAACTGGCTCAAAACAATTTTTTGACAATTTTGGCAATTTACTATTTTTAGCATTTTTTAACTTCGGGGGCTAGCTTGAGGGCCTAAACGATGTTTTTTTCATTATTAGGCACCTCAATTATATTTTAAGTCTATTATTTACCCCCCTAAATTAATCTCATCATCAATACCTTTCCAACGAGCTATCGTGTTCCCTAAACGGAGATCGTATGAAAAAGTTACGACCACGGGAAGTTCATGTACTAACTTACCCCAACGGGGCCCACATGAATTTTGCTACTTCATCTCCTAGGGTTAGGTTTTTGGATTTCTAGGGTTTTGGAATTCATATTTATTGTAAAAATGCCTTTAGAGCCTCATTGTACTCATCTTCTTGCGATTTTGAGTAGTCATCACATCTCTTCTCAGAGATAAGTTGCCACCATTCTAACAAGTCTTTCACTCTATATTTCTACAGTTTTGTACATTTCATTGATTAATAGAAATTGTGTATGATTGTATATCTGTGTTTATGGTTGAATCTCTAATATATTTATGTTATATTATTGGATATATGAGATATTTCTGTACATTTATTTATTATATCTCAATCGGCCACAACCCCTTTCAAGTGGGGTTGGGATTTCAACCATTGGATCCCATGGATGTTTCACTACCCCTTGTAGCCACCCAAGTAGACTCGTCGCATGCTCCAACTGCATTTGACAAATCCACCTGCTTCATTGAGCGAATCCAACACATCCACCAACAGGTTCAGAATATTTTACAGAAGTCCAATGCCAAGTACAAGCAGCGCCATGATCAACACTGGGTGCCACACCAGTTTCAGGTGGAAGACAAAGTTTGGTTGCACTTCTAGAAAAAACACCTTACATAACCTCATCAGAAGCTTCATCCACTCCTTTATGGGCCTTACACCATTACCAAAGTTGTGGGTGACAATTCTTTTCATCTCACCCTGCCCCCCTTCCTTGGCTTGCACCCAGTGTTCAATGTGGACCTCCTTTGGCCTTATTTTCCACCATTATTGTACACCTTGGAGATAGCAGAACATTTGAAACCAATAAATATCAACCTTGAATGCATGGAACATGAATACACTAATAATATCATGGACACACAGGTCAATGGCACTTTCCAGCAGAGGATCCAACTTTATTGGGTTGTCAAAGCAGGGCATCTCCTTCACCAAGGTAAGTGGCTCACTCGGGGTCAAATTCAGCGGAAATTTCCTCATTTGATGGAGGCACTCAATGAAATGGAGAAAATTACTTCCTAAGGAGGGAGGATTGATCCAGGTGGATATCAGTGGCCACCCACCTTTTCCAACTAGCTCAAAATAGTTTTTTGACAATTTTGGCAATTTACTATTTTTAGCAGTTTTTAGCTTCGAGGGCCAGATTGAGGGCATAAATGACATTTTTTTCATGATAGGGAACCTCAATGATAATAAAAGGCTCTTTCTTAGCCCCATAAATGAATCTCCTCATCAACACCTTTCCATCAAACTATCATGCGCCCTAAACGGAGATCGTATGCAAAAGTTACGACCCCTGGAAGTTAATGTACTAACTTACCCCAACGGGGCCCACATGACTTTTGGTGCTTCATCTCCTAGGGTTAGGTTTTTGGATTTATATGGTTTTGGAATTCATCTTTATTGTAAAAATTCCTTCAAAGCCTCATTGTACTCATCTTCTTGCAAATGTGAGTAGTCGTCACATCTCTTCTCATAGATAAGTTGCCACCATTCTAGCGAGTTTTTCACTCTGTATTTCTACAGCTTTGTACATTTCACTCATTAATAGAAATTGTGTATTACTATATATTTATGTTTATGGTTTCATATCTGATATATTTCTATTATATTATTGGATATATGAGATATCTTTGTACATTTCTTTATTACATCTCCACTCTCATTTCATGCCAAAAATAATTCGGATCAATTGTCTTCCCTTATTCAGTAAATAACATAGTTCACCACTTCCCAGGTGCACTGTTGGCCACGCAATATGATTTGAAATTCAGGACTTGTTGTATTATTCCTTGGGAAAAAAGGGGGAGAAGGTGCAATTCTAATTACAGCAAGAAAACACAAGAATGAGGCTTGAAATATCAGGAAAGGAAAGTGTGAAGTTTACATTAAAACCTTTCTCTCACATGTAGCAGGAAACACTACAAAACCAAACACACACACACACACATATATTCAAACTAACAATATGTTTTTTGAATTCAAGGTTGTATTATCCATATTGTTTGTCCAATCTAGGGGGGGACTCTGCAAGGACACTTGAATTTATGCATGTCGCATCAGCTACAAATGGATCAGATACACCTGAGGAAACGATGCATGCAGTCGCGCAAAAATTCATTTTTCTCAGAATTGAATGTAACTTCTAAAGGTGCCCCGTTTGTTGTTGTAAGTGGGAGACATTTTCTTCTGTGGAGATGCACACAGTTGTAGTTTACACTAGATTTCGAAGATATTTTATTTAAGGATGGTTTTGTGCGCGTAAAGAGGCTTGGAGGAGACCATATCCAAATTCTTTCTTTGTCATTGATTTCAAAGGGGGAGAATAACATAAATTCCATTAATATGGTATTTTCACAAAAAGGCCATTGATTTGACAGTTGCACACATTGAAAGGGGGAGCAACATTGAGTTGGTAGTTGCACATGCAAAAGGCCATCGTTCTGGCATTTGAGCACATTGAAAGGGCAGGTAACTTATCATAAAGGCCATTTCTTTGGCAGTCATCTTTTAGAACAGAGATGAAGGCCCTTTTGGTTGCAATCAGTGACAAAGAGGCATTTTGTTTTGCATATGTTGTCATTGTTGTCAAAATGATCATGGATATAGTCAGTTATAGTGCAATAACAGACAAAGGAAGTCATGAAAGCATGGAAATAGAAGTGTGAAAAAGGATTGAAGGATGAAAGGATCAATGAAACAGAAAAGGATAAATGGAACAGAAGGTATGGCATAAAATATGGCGCATAGATAGAGGAAGTCATGAAAGGATGAAATCAGAGTGCGTGCAGAATAACAGGATGACCTATGATGTAGTTCAGAAATGAAGTGCAATGAAGTGAACTGCAACAAAACTCCTTGTTTGTGATTGTGTATTGGGTCATAGGATGTTGGTGTTGAAGTGTGATGATGGATGTGCAATGATCACAGGTTCCTTGAGCCAATGCAACGAATGGTGCAATAGAATGTGACGAGACGAAGCTGGTGCGACAAGTAACTGAGTAGACTGTGACAAAATGAGTGAAAGTTTTGCAGTTGNGAGTCACTGGGGGCACTTACAGCTCGATGGGGTGATTCGGTGAGCACACTGCTGGACAAGTGTGATGGGACGAAGACTTGTGACTTGAGTCTTGTGCTCTAATTCTATCTGTGCAATGGATGTTATGTAGACTAGAATGTGAATTGTTGTGTCATTCTTCAGAAGATACTCTGATGATCTAGAGCTCATTCATAGGAAGATTTGGTCCATTTGATTTAGTCAAAGAATGTCCACAACATAACTATATTGTTTCCACATACTTCATTTAGAAAAAATTGTAACTAACAAGACTTTGATCTGGTCAATATTTGTCCACAATATAACTAGCATGTGTCCACATACTTTATTTAGAAAAAATTGTAACTAAAAGGATTTTGATGTGGTCAAGGTTTGTCCATAATGTAACCGTTACACGTCCACTTATAGAACTCAGGAAAAAATATTATAAATATGGATGCTCTTTGATCAAGCAGCGTCGAGAAATGAGAGGAAATAAGGTATTGTAATTATTCAAAGGCACTGAATTGTAGATTTGCCAGTTCATGTTGAAGAAGTTTAGTGATGTAAAAAATTTTCTTGAATTAAGGGTGGCAGGGTGGTGTTGGGGTGAGTTGCAACTCACTAAGGATTGGAGTCCTCATCATTTGTAATAGGTTGGTTCCTAAGAGGATTGGTGTCCTCATTATCTACGACGGGTTGGTGCCTAAGAGGATTGGTGTCCTCATTATCTGCGACAGGTGGGTGCCTATTGAGATGAAAAATTATAATCTGTAAGTTGGTACTTGTTGAAGAACATAAAGAAAATGTTCTGTGGTTTTCACCCACATTGGGTTTCGAAGTAAAAATACTGGTGTACTATGTGTTGGCACAGGGGCAGACCCAGGGTTCAACACTTCAACAGCACACCAAAAAAACCCTAACTA
>JASDQU010202434.1:0-11856 GCA_032191745.1 Picea mariana | reverse complement strand
CACCCCTGATGATGGTGTCCAAGAAAACTGAGTCTGAGCTCCCTTTGAATCACCACTATGAGTCAGTAGGTCCTCAACTCTGTCTCCCCACTTGATGTTGGATGGCGTAACAACAGACAAAGTATTAGGGAATGCACACTCTCTCGCAAACTGTTCATCGAACTCAAGCTCCTCTGCTGAAACATATTGCTGCTGCTTCTTCTTGGGACATTGTCCTGCATAGTGACCCATCTCCCTACAAGCAAAGCATCTCATTGTGCTCATGTCTCTCTTCTGCCCACCACTATTTTCTCCCTGTGGTGGGGCCCCAAACTTGGGACCCTGTCAACCTCCCCTGCCAGTCTTCTTCTTGCCTTTTGTCCAAATAGCAAGGTCTTCATCACCCTGCAATATCTGCTGCTGTCTAAAAGCCTCTGATATAAGTCTAGTCTCCTCCTGAACGAAATCATCCCACAATCTCTGCCAAGTGGGCATGATCTCCCTGGAAACAATGCCACAAACAAATGGACCCCATGGTTTGGTGAAGCTGTTTAAGGCTGTCCTCACCATAGAATCTGTGCCCACCACCTCTTCAACAACTCCAAGCTCGTCTCTAATGTGGGTGTATCGGCCAAGGAAAGAAGTAACTGACTCATCTTGGAGCATACGAATGCCCCTGAGTCGATCATATAAGAACCATCTTCCGGTTCTAGTTAGAGCTGTGGTAAAGATTGCAAAGAGATGCCCATATCTCAAATGCATAGGCTTTCCCAGTCAAGTGGGGAATGATGTGATCCCTCACTGCATCACAAATCGTCCTCTTTGCCTTGTTGTTCCTCTTCCTGAACTCTGCTAACAAGATAGGAGCAGTAGCAGGAGGAATAGGAACAACTGCCTCAACTATATCCCATAGTTCGAGGTCCTCTAAGACAAAGACGATCCTGGCCTTCCAAGGTGACTAGTTGCTAGCTCCAGCTAGCCTATCCTCCACATGCATCTGAGATGCTGACATCCCTTCCTTCTACACTCAAACTGATGCTGCAACTGTAAAGGAACGTTGCCTCACTCTTGTCAACACCGGTGTGAAAAGAGGCAAACAAACACCGATCTCACTCCTAGCAATATAGGTGTGAAAAGAGGCCGTGAAAAATCAGCTTCACTCCTACCACGTAGGTGTGAAAAGAGACTGATGAAATGTCCACCAACTGCTCTACAACTCTCCACAGAAATTCTGCCAACAAGCTGCCACTAAACTCTGTCAATGGCTGTCCACAAAGTCTACCCAAAAGATGTCTAAAACAATCCACCAAGATGCTGTCCAAAACTCAACAAAAATCAGCCACCAAGCTGTGATAGAATGAAAATTTTCCAGGTTCTAACAAACTGTCAACTAGGTCTGTCTTTGACCTCAAGTTGGCTCTAAGTTTCAACTGTCAAACAAGGGTTTGCTGCTGTTTTATAACAACAAACTACTGAGTAACTTCTTTGCTGTTCTGTTACGGTTACATAGGCCATATAGGTGCTCTAGCATGTAGTTTTGTGACAATATGTTAGCACATGCATACCGTGAGCTATATAACACACCTAGAGATCTTTTAGAGCTGAAATGATGTTATTCTAAACACTAGTATACATGAAAATGAACATAGGTATTTTTGGTCAACATGACCCTGGATAAAACCCCCTCGGGGAAAACCAATTTGAAATCTGAGTGTATAATCTCTAGTTAGCTGACCTCCTTAAAGTTTGGATCCTAGAGGACTTAAGGTGCTACTCCTCTAGGATCCTCCCTTTTATCGAGACAAGTATAATCATCATTGTTTCTCCAAGTAAATGCTGCTAAACTCTCGACTCCACAACCCCTCAAAGGCACTAATCTCTCTTCTCTTTGGTTGATTGATCAAACAAACACTCAAACCTTAGGCTCTCAAGTCTTTAGTAACCAAAACTAACACTAACTTAGCCTAGACAACTAATTTTATTGCTGCGGTTATAATTGTTTGCTACAACCACCTTAAAGCAACAAATTTTCTGCATAATCTACTTTTATTGCTAGCTAAAAACTTCATAATTTGTTCATGACAAGCTATTATCATTTTATACATTAAATGCTATATTTTCATTGTCTTTTTGAACGTTTCTGAAGAACTCTATGGTTTTACCTTCACCTGAATGAGTGATTTGATATACCGATAGAAGGTTGCAGGAAAGACTTGGAACACATAGTACATCATTAAAATGACCATTATCTACTTGAACTGTTCCAGACTCTACAATACTAAGAGATCTATTATCACCAACAAATATTTTCTTGGTGTTACATTCATTTAGAGCAGAAAATTTGGCTTTATCCTTAGCCATATGATAAGATGCTCCATAATCAATAAGCCACTTATCAGAAGAAGTAGAAGTTGCATAGAAGGAGAAACCAGAAGTTGAAAGTGTGTGTCCATGAGAAGAAGAAGTAGAAGAAGAATAAGAAGAAGAAGAAGAAGAAGCAATACTGATGTTGTGCTTCTTCATTGGTGCTTCTAAAGCTGCCATCTTCTTAAAACATTTGGACTGATCAAGACCATCTTTCCCACAAAAGTTGCAATGTCTGTCAGTCTTCTTATTTTTAGATTTTGCTCCTTTGTCACCATTAGGAGTGGAAGTTGGTTGAGAGGGTTTGGGACCCTTGTTTTACTTGTTGTGGCGAGGATGTTGCTTCTTTGGATTCTTGGATTTATCTTTCTGCTGGACCACTAAAGCTTTGTTGGATGTACCTACAGTGCTAATCAATCCAACTTGCAAAAGCTTATCTTGCTCTCGAATCAGAGCATCACAAAATGACTCAAGGGAGCGTATTTTACAAGCAGTCCCTACAACTTCTCTGGTGGTGTAAAGGTAGATACAAAAACATAATATGCACTACCAAGCTTAGCAAGAATGACATATATGCATCGATCTTCTGGTAGATCTATTTTGCATTCTATACATAATAGTCTACGTGTTTTGAACTTAGATAAGTAATTTTCAATGCAAGGAAAATCATTTGTATTGAAGGTCATTAACTGATTCTCCAATTGGTGGGTTTGCATAATATTGTGTTTACCGAACACGTATTCAAGCTTTTCCCAAGCATCATCAGGGTCATTAATACCTAGAAGGTTAAACCTTAAATCAGGAGAGATGGACATTCCAATCAGTGCATGTGCTTCATCATTCTTATTTTCCCATTTGACTTCTCTTCATCATCAATAGGTTCTAGTTATTTTCCCATGGTAATCTGGTACAATCCTTTACTTCTTAATACATCCTCCATATGGGATTTCCATGAGAAGTACTTATTACTGGTAAGCAAAAGATCACTGGGAGATGCCATATTAAAATATGTAGAAAAAGATGAAACTGATGGTTTGGATGGAAAGATTTCGAAAAAATAGGTTGTTTTAAAAAATGACACTGAAAGTGGACTTCGGATGTGAAAGTTGTGTTCTTTTGAAAAAATGCATAAACAGTAAGCAGAGAGCCATGTGGCAAGTAGAAGTTGGTCCACAAGGTGATCCTCCTATCTGTGCCTATAAACTCACTTTTAAATAAGTTACTTATGAAGTGACTCGCTTTTATAGAATAAGCGAGATTCACTTTTACAATATAGTTACTTTGTAAATTAAAGTTGCATGCAAAAAAAACTAACTAAAAACAATATTAAAGTTGCTTAGTGATTCACTTTATAAATTAAGTGAAATGCACTTTATAATGGATACATAAACTTTTTCAAAAATGGTAACAAAAAAAAGATTTGAACTCAAGACCTCTTAATATGTAAAGTAACTTTCAACCAAGTGAGTTAGTGCAAAACATATTGAATTGTTTAGGAGGAGGATTGGGGGTGTTGTGGTTGTGGAAGATGGCCTTGGAGAGTTTGCTCATAAAAAACTCTTTTTGCACAAGAACAAAGTTTCACTTCTCAATGATAAGAAGGGCTAGATCTCGGTTAGTTTACTTGGAAAATGCAAATTTTCTCTCTATTTCTGATTTACCGAGTTCGCACAAAGTGCACGACAAAGAGCATACGTAGACATAAAAACCCTTTCTGCTCTGTTTCGGATTTGTTGAGATCGCATAGGGCGGAGGCAAAAGAGCATACACTAATAAAAAAGAGCAGCAACCTCGAAATAAAAAACAAAAAACCGAAATACATCTCTCCAAAAATTTAAAAAAGGGCGTATTTGGGCTTTATACCTCCGGATCTGACTAAAATGGCCATATCTTGGGAAAACAAAAACCTTTTCGAGCAAAACGAAAAACATACCTAAATGAAACAAGCGCTCCGAACGCAATGGAACAGTTCTCTCAGCCCAGAAATGTACAGAAATGGTAGAAACCAGAGATGTGGCAACATGGCTTCATGATCTTAATCTGCAACGAGAGCGGGTCTTCAATGCGCTCTGATACCATGTTCGACAACACAAGTATTCCAACAAAGGACAAACAACTTCATTAACCACTAACACAACCAGATCAAAGTTCAAGACACTGATGTTTTGACGTGGTTAAACCCCTACCGGGAAACATCCATGGCCCCAGCCAACGTTTCCACTTGGAGCAATTTATTAATGTTACAAAAAATATTTCAGAGAGATTTACAAGAGAGTTTCAAACAATCGATCATCGACAAATGACCCTCCACGCTCTTTAAATAAAGATCATGGCCCTGTTACCCCCCCAGCCTAGGGGTTACTAAGGATATGATGTCTCAAGGCCCACAGGTCGAAGACATGGAGTGTCGAGAGCCAGATGACCAGTTGAGTGCAAATTGAGTAGACAAAGCCCCTCTTCTCCACCATACATCACCATTCATCGGTAACACCATAACATCGTTCGCCACACCAACCTGGTCCTCATAGCACAACATGTCTTTCTTCATGAGGTAACATGTTTGGTCTCATGGTAAGTGTCACTTTAATAATTGAAGCATTTGAGCATGTTGCAAAGAGTCCTTTCTTGATTATGGAACATTTGCTTGGAAATTATACCTTTTTCCTTATTTCACCTTGGTGGTTGACATGGTTTTCTAGTAAGTGGGTCACACTCGGGAAAAGGGTTGCTACTGGGGGGTCTCCTTGAAGGGTCATCGTACCATTCCTATTCATACCTACCACTTTTCAAACCTCTTCCCCTCCGTTTTCTCACCTATTGGGTTTATGGGTTCATTGACCCCAGGAAGGGCTTGTACCTCATTTCATGGGAAGAAGGGGCTAAAGGCCCAGAGGTGTTGTATCTAGCACTGTAAAAATCAAAAGCCATAATCTATCCTTCTAGATACTCGCCCTAAGGTCGTGAGAGCATTGAAATGCTTCTCCATAAAAATTGAAGGACCTTTAAAAAGAAAATGATTAAAATGTCCTGCTTGATGAGGGAATGCATTGCAGTGTCCTTTAATTCCCAGTGTCGGCACCCAATGTTTTCTAACTTCAAGTGGCATTGCGGTGCTCTTTTTCTTTCCTTGCACATAGCACTCAATGTTCAGACCATAAAAAATGAAAGACAAATTAAGGGCTTGGAAAAATGTTGCATTGCAAACAAAGGGATGCAACAAACCCTCCACAAAAGCACCCATAAATGAGACAATATAAGCCCTTGATATGTCAGGAACCCCATGCCCAAAATCCCTACCCCCATCCACCTCATATTCACTACATGGCTTAGAGAGGGTTGTTATCCCCAGCTCCTAGGGATAACTACGGAGATGATTTCTTGAGGCCCTCAGGTTACAGAGATGGAGTACCGAGAGACAACTTGACCAACAATGTCCACTTGCACAAACAAAGACCCACCTCGCCACGAGCTTCCGGAAGACATCGGGTCTTGCTCCTTGAGGTACAAGCCAGGAATTATGGTGAGTGTCATTTCAATATTTGAGGCATTTGAGTTTGTTGCATCTATTACTGCTTTTGATTATGTAACGTTTGCTTGGACATGATGCTCTTTGCCCTGTTTCACTTTGGTGGTTGACATTGCGCCCTAGTAAGTGGGTCACCCTTGGGGATAGGTTTGCTACTGGGAGGTCCTCTTGACGAGTCATCGTGCCATTCCTAACCATATTTGTCACTTTCCACACTTCATCCCCTCATCTCCTTACTTTTTGGGATTTTCGGGTGTACTGACCCAAGAGGGGGTTGTCCCTCATTTCATGGGAAGAAGGGGCTGAAGGCCTAGAGGCTTATAGTTGGCAAAAGATAAAAGCCAATCATGAACCTTCTAGCTGCTCGCCTAGGGATCCCGAGGACAATGAAATGTCTGTTATAAGAAATTGATGGGACCTGTAAAAAATAACTAATAACAAAATGCCAACCAAGGTGGAGCATGTGTGGGCACTGTTTTTAATGGTTAGGTAGAAGCCCCACACATGTTTTCAACTTGGGGAAGCATGCTGTGACTAGGGTAGTGTCAAGGTGGGCAAATTTTTTCATGCTTAGGTAGAAGCCCCACCTTAGCTTCAACTTGGAAACATCTTAAAAGAATAAAAGGCATAAATGGGCTTGGAAAAAGGCTGCATTGAAAACGAAGGTGCAACACACCTTGTACAAAGGCACCCATAAATGACACACTGCATCCCCTTGTATGTCATGAACCCCATGCACAAAAGTCTTCCCCCCATCCATGACACCTCATCCACATGCCTTAGAAAGAGTTCCCCTCGGGAAACACCCCTAAACTTGAGGTACGATTCACCCAATAGGTCGTTTTGTCAACCCTCCCATACCTAAACTTGGCAAATTGCATAGGGTCTTTGAGCATTGGTTTATTTTGATGAGGTGGTTTAGATATACATGCTTAGATTGCTCTTTTATTGATTTGATTTACTCATCATGATGCATTTGACTTGAGATCCTTGGAGGGCGTATCCATTTGTTTTTGCAAGACCTAGCTGGTGGACAATTTTGGAAGAAAAAGCCTAGCCTGGGCTTCCATGGGGATTGAAGCCCACAGGTTGGATGCTAAGGGCCCACACTCCAGATGGTGATGACATGCCTTTGGAGGCTTAGAGGACACCTTGGAGGATCTCACCCACCCCCTACATGCCAAACGACTTGCTTGAAAGGGACAAAACATCACCTTTTGGGGGCTTGACGTCACCTAGGGCTAGGGTTTGGTGGTGATGATGGACACTTGGCACGTTTTGAAGGAAAATGCCCATGAATCATGGAAGAAAGGCTTTGGTTGAAGACTATTGGCCTTTGGAGGCCTAGCGCTCCCTTCTCCAACTCAAGGACTTGACCAAAAGTGCCAACTGTCGCCCAAAAAAGGGGTGACATCTTGTTTTTAGGGTTTCTCTTATGTGCAAAACATGAATTAAAATAATAGTACTTTTGTAAAGGGGCAAGATAAGGGTTGTTGACCCCTTATCTTGTGTTTTACCCTAAGTTTTGTGGACAAACATCTTTTAGAATATTTTGTATAAATAGAGATCAACTCCATTTCATTTTGACATAGCTCTCCCATGTGGAGAAGGATACTTGGCTGAAATTTTCGCCCTACTTGGGTAAATTCATTCTCTCTCTCTCTATTGTGATATGGTTTATCTCTTGTCTTGTGGAAGGAAGTGGTGCACCATCTCTTGGAGGTTCTTTCTCTTGCCTTGGTGATGGAATTTCTTGGTAACTAGGGTTTGTCTTGGCATCTTTCTTGGAATTTGTAAGGAAAATCTGCAATTGTTAGGTTTCTTTCTTGTTCCATGATTGTTATTGGCTAGATCCTTGGAGGAGTATAAGGGCATACACCCTCCACCAAGTTTTGTCATTGTTGTTCGTTGAAAGGACTATTGCAAAGGTTGCTAGGAGGAGTGAAAGGGTTTACACCCTCCTAGACTTTACCTTGTTAGGGTTGCTATCTCAAGGGAGTAAAAGGGCTTACACTCCTTGAGATTTAGTGGTTCTAACCTACTACAAGAAGACTCCACAACCCATTTGGCAAGGCACTAATCTTTTATTGCATTGGAGAAATAAATACTTGCATTGAAATACGTGATTTTACGAGATATTGAATTTGTTCAAAGTGGAATCAATTCTCTGCCTTAATCACTTGCTTGAGCCACTAGGGTGTTTTGATTGGTCAAGGATATCTTGCTGCTGTTACAAACTTATACTACAGCCATTAAGGCTGCTGGAAACTCTTTTTTTCAAGCTTAATTTCTCACTCTTTCACTGTTGGAAATAGTTGGAAAGTTGCTATTGTTAATCTACTTGATGTTGGCTATTGTTGGGCAATTTTTTGGCTAATTCCTTGGGGTAAAAGTCGTTGTAGCAAATCTTTGCTACAGCCATTTGGCTGCTCTAAATTTTTTTTGAAAACATCTTTTTTCAACCCTAATTCACCATCAAAGCTTGTGCTAAAGTATTGGGAATTAGTTTGCATGTTTAGTGCTTCGTTGCCCAAATAAATACTTGATGCTTTTGATGGTTATTTATGCAGTAAGTAATTGATTTCGTTGCTGATATATATATTTTTGTTGACTGTTGCAAATAGGGACAACAAACTTAATTTGCTTGTCCACCTAACATATACATCGTACAATTGGCTTTTCTTATGTCTCAGGCAGGTACAAAACTTTCTGCAAGTGTTCAAAGACTTGACGACCTATTGACTTTCCTACTCTCTTTCCATTTAGCAACTTGACTTATAGGGGCATCCATTCATAAGTGTCATTTTCCATCTCATTTCCCCCTAGGTCACCCGAGATCCCCCCCTTGAGGTAATCACTTCACCTCTAAAGTGGCGAGAATACCTATCTGAGGTGACAGTGGGTAGGTGTTCTCTTAGTTATCGCCATATTGTGGTTTGGGTTGGGCTTTGCCCAACCTAAAACATGTGTGATAACAAGGGTCTTTTTGGGAAACATTCCTTGACTTGGGGATTGACCTACCCTATAGGGCACCATGACAACCCTCCCATACCTAAATTTGGCAAAGTTTATAAGGTCTTTGAGCATTTGTTTAGTTTGAATAGGGGGGATTTAATGCAGATGTTTGGGTGGCTCTCTTATTAAATGTGGCTTGCTTGGCATGATACATTTGACTTGTGGACCCTTGGAGGGCATATTTGCTTGTCTTTGCAGGACCTTTCCCAATGGAAGACATTCATGAAGGGACAAAGCCATTTGGACCTTCATAAGGGCTTGAAAACCCATGGGATGGATGATGTGTCCCACACATTGGAGGCCTAGCACGATGAACGTTGCACCTTGAGGGATGTCTCTAGCACTTGGAGGAAGCTCCGAATGATGAAGAAGGGGTGATGTCACCCTCATTTGCCCAAAACATCTCTCTTGGGGAGCTTGACATCACACTTTTGGGAGGACGTTTGGCCTTTTAGTGCACTTGGTGGTGTTGTGGGCTTGAAGCCCCACCTTCTTGCTTGATTTGGGGTCGACGTGGCACACTTCTAGCATGACGTCCTAGGCTTTGGAGGCTTGTCTTCACACGTGCCACCTCGGAGGAGAGTTTTATGGGCTTATGTCTCATCATTTTGTTATTTGTGGTCATTTTGCAGCCTATGTGGGCAAAAGAACAAATCGATTTGCTAATTAAGCATTGTAACTTTTGGTTATGACCTAAAATTAGGGTTTTAATGTAAAAGTGGACAAATGTGGACAAACTATGACTTGGTTTTCCTCATATAAATACGAGGCAAGTCATTTTCATTTTCTCATAACTCATCACTTGAGACTATCACTCTTGGACTGAAATTTCGCCCCCCTTGGACAATTCACTATCTCTCTCTTTCTTGTGCAATGGATGAAATACTTGGAGCAAAAAAGGCTAGCGACTTCTCTTGATGGTGTTTCTTTGGCAATTTGTGGATGAATTCTTGGCATTTTGGTGAGTAATTTCTGCAATTTGTTGTCATTTGCTTGTTAAATTCAAGAAATATATTTCAAACCCTAGGAGGAGTTAAAGGGCTTACACCCTCCACCGAGGTTTAATTTCTCTTTGCTATTGAAGTGCCATAAGACTTGCAACAAGAAGTAAGAGGATTTACACCCTTGTTGCAAGGCTTAGCTAGGGTTTATTTCTCTAGGAAGTAAGAGGGCTTACACCAATAGAGAAACTTCAAACCCTAGTTCATCTTGGTTTCCAAGCTAGACAGTTTGGAAGGATTGTTGTTGGGTTTTATAAGGGTTTAACTTTCATCAAAGATCTCTTCTTCCTCTTTGTTTAACTTGCCTTCCAAGGAAGAGACTCCATTCACCCAATAATAAGGCACTCATCTTTGCATTGGAGATTGTTAAATGTTGCATTGGTAAACATGAAATTTGAGGTTTTGGAATTGTTCAAGTTGGATTTGAATTTTACATGATTTAGGCTCTCTTGTGCTTCTAGGGCATCTTGATTGGCCAAGTGGTTAGTTTGCTGTAATAAACATTAAGCTACAACCATTAGGGCTGCAACAAACTGTCTTTCTCAACAGGTTTCCTTCAGTTTTGACCGCTGAAATTTTCATGTAAGTAGTGGAATTTGATTAACTTTCAAAGAGCTATTGATTGGGTGGCTTGCTGAATTTGTTGGTTAAAAGTTGCTGCTGTAGGTATCGTAAACTACAGCCATAAGGCTGTCATAATATTTTGCTGATAACTCTTTCTTACAACCTTCTTTTGTCATCTAATTAACTGTTTTAAGCATTGGGATATTATTTCTAAGTTGCATGCTAATTTTTCCAACATTATATGCTGATTAGATGATGTAATTTGCAGTTGTTATAACTTTGTTATTGCTGATATATAATTGTTTACTGCTGCAATATTGAGACAACAAGCATAACTTGTTGTTTTCCTCTTGTTCTAGGGCTCATTTCATCATATATTGTCTTGGTTTTGGTTGTCTAACATTTGTTTTGTCGGTACTATCGATTGGCAACCTTTCCTTGACCTATACTCATCCTCCATCAAACCTCAAGACCTTTTGATTGTGACCGATCGGGGTAGTTCCTTCAACTCTTGCCTTCTCCCCTTGCGATCCCCCTAGGGTCATTTGAGAAGCCTCAGTTGTGTGGGACTTGTCCTTCACTAAAAGGAGGGGGAATATCTATTGAGGTGACAGTGATAGGTGTCCTTGGTTGTATGACACATTTATGGTTTGGGTTGGGTTTTGCCCTAACTACAAACCGTGGGATAATAGGACCAATCGGGTGTTAAGCCACAAATCAATGTAGCCGTTAAGATCAAGGAGAATATGATCCATCAGATCACTCTATGTCGGGAACATATCGTGTCTGTCAGATTACCTAACTACAAATGCATACTAATGCATACTAAAGAAACACACTTTTACCTAATGAGACATTAGACCAAGTTGATCTTAACTAACTCCTAAGTGTCTAAATATCCTAACATATATGAGAGATCTAACACCCTTCTCACACAATAGAAGCCCTAAAAACATAAAATATGGCCTTATCTCTCATAAACCCTAGAGATAAGGCAACAATACATACAAAATCCAAGATACATGAGTGGGTAGGTCTCCAAGACCCCTCAACAGTGCCTCCAAGATGAAGTAAACTAGCTCAAACATCAAATCATCCCACATGGAAGTGCTCTTAACTCACATGTGTGGCCTAAAAAAGGGGACTACTCACTCAAAAATGGTGAAAAAGAGTTTCAAAAGTAAAACGTTGCCATGAAAGGTTGCAGTGTTTCATCTTCAAGAGGTGCCTCATCATCCAAAGGGTGTGAAGTCTCATCAAAAGGTGCCATATCATTATCAAGAAGCCCAAAACGTCACATCTAGGTACCCCATCATCATAAGCAACGACTCCCATCATCAAAGGGTGCTATCATACATGGAAAGGTACCACATTATCTCTCCAAGTGCAACGTTCTCAAGCAAGGGT
>JASDQU010202433.1:24336-37890 GCA_032191745.1 Picea mariana | reverse complement strand
CACTACCATTCCATTTTTTGTCTCATTTACCATTTACCAACATTTTCTTTTCTTCCAATGATATTCTATTGCACTTTGCTTCATACGCATTGATATACATATTGGCATGATTCACAAATATGAAAAAGGGATTTCTTATACTCAGTTATGTTTCCTTATGCACATTGATAGCTTATTTTTTCCAGCAAGTAAATGGGTAAATTATTATCATAACAACAAGAGAGAAAATAACAAAATGAGTGTTGTTTACACAAGAACCAACATTTTATTATCATAACATCAAGAGAACAAATAATGAAAAGAATGTTGTTTACACAAGAACCAACATTCTCTATATTCATGGTTGTCACACAAGAACCAACCATAAGAAAATATCAGTTGTTACTCATGTAAACCCCATCTTAGAAATATTCATTATCATCACTCAAAGCCAAAATTCAAATGTCAAAAATTCTTGAGAAGATCCATGCATAGTTGCATGAAGACATGCAACAACTTCAGTTGGGGGGTATGTTGGGACTCAGAAATGTAGTGTTTCCATCCACCTTTCCCTTTATAATTCTTCCAATTTCATCGCCCCATTAACCTTTCATGATACCATTTTCATAATTAAATATGGGTTTAACCTTATTATTTTCCAAATCATTTATTTTAGTATTAAAAGGGAATTTGTGATTAAATATTAAAAAATTTACATGTTTTCATATATATCTCAAAAATGTGTGAGCTTTATCATGTGGAGGAATATGTGAAGGATTAATTCAAAAATAATTCTCTAATACTTCATCCACCATTTCAGGATTTGAGGAGTAGTTCAAGACTATTCCAAGGAGAAGATCATGGAGATTTGGTTGTCATATATTATCCAAGATATATGAGAGACGTGTGAGGATTTGAAGGGATTATATTTTGTAATAATGGGAAATTGGTTGAGAGAAAAGTGGATCTATAATTATGAGATGTTTATCTTATTTTCAAATCTCTCATGTATAAAAGAGAGTGCCCTCTCTTCATGAGAGGAGGAGAAGTATTATTATGTAGGTTAAGAAGAGAATTATAATTCTGTAGATTAGAGGGAAGAATTATTATGATGTAAGATAGGTTCTTGAGGAGATAATTGTTATGATGTAGATTTGATTCATGAAGAGACTATTTTTGCAAACCTACTTGTTGAATATTAATGTAAGTTTGAGTTTAGTGATCTTGTGTCTCTAAGAAGTTAGCATCGACTGATCTAAAAGCTTCCATGTTGGCATTGGCAAGGGCCACTGATCCAGTTTGGTAAGCTTATTGTAAATTGTTAGTGTAGATTTTTGTTTCATGTATTTGTTATTTTGATTTCATGTTATTTTGTTTGATTTGACTCTTCAAATTTGTTGCAAAGTGTGGTAATGCAGGAACAGTTGGATCTCCATATTTCACCATACATGAGATTTAATGGAGCATCCCAATTGTTAGTTTAGTTGCTCTAGGAGATAGAATCAAAGTTCATCTTTTATTTTCATGAGCCATGAATGAACATGTCCATCACCTGAACAAGATCTTTTTCTTGTTTATGAGTTTTTCTTTCCATCTTTTGAATTGTGTGAAGATTGTTATTTTTAAAAGTGTGTTGTTTTCTAAATGGTTTTCTTATCTCAGCTATACTAAACAAACATATGAACCTATCTGTTATCGGCACATATAGTGAATCAAATCTAATGATTACAAATCTTGGTTGATAATTTATGTTTGGTAATATATTATGCATATAATTGCACCAACAAAAAGATTGGTAACAATGCCTTCCATTTGTATTTGCCTCCTTTTATGCAAATGTATGCAGTTGTTAATTATGTTGTGAATTTGAGATTATATGATCCTCCTTTGATTGATGATAAAGGAGAGCATGTTCATATTCCTTCCATAGATGATTTCTCGCCGGAATATATTTCAGAATTACATGAGGATACAATCCTTGACAGAAAGATAAGAACTTCAAAACGAGGGAATGTGGAATATCTTCGTGTTGGTCTTACAAGAACAAATCCAAGAAAAGATAAATGGATTGAAGTTGGAAAGGTGAGGGAACTGTACCCTCATCTTCATATTGACTAATAGTAGTCTTTTGGAGGTCCAAAATATTCCCAATGGGGATGAGTGATCCAGGGGCTCAAAAAATGCTAAAACATCAAAGTGCTGAGAATTGTTGGAAAATGGATTAAATGCATAGATCTCATCCTCACGATCACAACACAACTGAAGCAGGCTAAAATAGAGTCCATATGGCTAAGACATTGTGTTTTGTCCACTTTTCCAAAAAAGCAAAAACATGGTTGACATGGAAAGGTGACCTGGAAAGTGGTTGACGTGGAAAGTGGTTGACATGGACAAGTGATGTGGTAGGTGATTTGGAAGCTTAGTTGGTAGGGACATGGACCAACTAGTGGTCAACATGTGTTTTTTTTCTGAGCGAATGGAAGGTTTCCACGTGGCACCCCATTTTTGGTTGTATGGTAAAAGGTTGTTGGAGTCCACAGAGATCGAACCCGGGACCTCTGGTGGACAAAGTCTTGGAAAATGTCGGGCTACTAGCCTGCCTACATTAGTTATTAATAAAAATGGTATTAAACTTGTATTTTAACTTGCATTAAACCTTGTTTCAGGTGGAAAAGGTTCAGGGCTTAGCCCCAACCCTAGTTACAAACCCATTCTCCTTTACCACATGACCTCTAGCACGGAGATTCCAACAGATAGAGTGATGGGCGTGAGATTGTAGGTCGTCACCAAGCCAAGTGGGGCCATGCAACCGATAGCTCCACCCATTAAGGAGCTAGTCATGCTAACAATGCAACGGTTTGCCCAAGTTTCATAACGATGTATGTGGTGTTGTGTTTTGGCATGGAAAAATGGTCAGATCTAGGTTCAATTGGATAGAGGTGCTTTTTTATGAGAATGTACAATAAGTTATTGGGAAAAACTTTCAGGGAGTGTCTTTTTCTTAGTTTTTGGCCAAACGAGGTGCAGGAAGAGCCCAGCTAGGGGTTTTTGGACATTACGGATCCATCGAAGCCAACTATTTTGGATTATGATAATTGTAAAGAATTTTTTTTGACACTTTGAGAATATAATGAAAATGATCCATTGGAACTTGGACCAAGAGATGTAGCCCAAGAGAGGGGTGAACTACTTTATCATTTTGTTGTGTTATGTGCTTACTTTTGATGGTTATTTATGTTTGTTTATGCTACTCATGTTAAGTAAAAAACTCATTAATTTTATGTTCTTGCAACTTGATCCAATTTCCTAAGTCACATATATATTTAACTTGCAAAGTTGTACACACAAACCATTTTCATTTTTAGATCACTCGATGTCGAAAAGTTCATGAGGGAGTCATTGGAAATAGAGGTATGGTGGCATCCAATTGATAGATAAGAGGGAAAAAAATGTTATCATCGGTGAATGGGTCGGAGGAATAAAGAACCTAAATGGAGAAATATCAACGATGAAGAGGACATGTGGTGAGTTCCACATCAATGCCACATGGGTGCCACATCAGATAGCACAAATGAGAGGGAGCCACATGGTTTTGAAGTGGAAGAGGTGAGTGAATAATTAAAAAATTTCAGGCGACCATTACTTTTAATCCATAGCTCAGATTTAAGCATGGATATTTTCATTGTAAATCTCTCAATACACATAATCCAACTATGATATTTAGTTAGATGGAAAAAAAAAGAGGAAAATAAGGAGAAAAACCAATATGTCCCGGGTCTAGGTTTCAAGAGAGAGGGAAGGAGAAAATAAGAATCTAGTGAAGATCAATCTGAAGAGGCTTGGGGAAGAAAATTCTCATGAGAAATGTGGGTCCAATAGTCTTGGGGGCTTCCAACATTAGGAAAGAGGTAATCCAAGGAAACTGGTTTCTCGATAAGGAGAAGCCATGGGAAGAATCGAGGTCAAAGATGTAGACAAGGGTCAAGGGATTCCACCCACATGATTCTTAAAGATGGATAGGTCATGAGAACAAAGTTACCATGCAAACCTACTCTTGCAACACAAAAGAATGAGATCAACCATGCAATCAAAAGAAGACTAGGAAACACAATAAAAAATATATTCCCTTCATTTAAACCAACTTATAAAAGAGTGTTAGGTTTATTCAACAATAACATGGTGACTATAGATGAGTTTCCTATCAGCAGTAGGATGCAGTAGGATGCATAATTTGAATTGGTCAATCAACAAACAATTAGCCACAACCTTGTCTAAAACATGCAATAGAACATCAAACCTTGCAGCCACATAGAACCATCAAACACTTCAAAATCAATTAATAGTCTAAAAAAAATGTTAATGAAACACCATAGGTTAATAATCATCATAACAATACTTGAAATCATCATATCAAAAGGAATAATCAATACCCATTAAAAATAATCATCCATCAAGACAAAACCCCCAACTCCCTCAAAGTAGGAAAAGAGATAGTATTAGGATCAAGAAGTAAAGGAATAGGAAATAGGATTAAAATTTTAGTAGGGGGACCCTTTGCTTTCACTTTTATAATCACAAGTAAATGGGGGTTCTTTTGGCCACAAAAAATGATGACACACTGGAAGAACTAGCTATCTCTATCAATAGAAATCTAGGTCCTATACTTCATATTTTAATTTTAAAGATATATTCAACAAACTGCAAACAATTTTCCAATAGATATGGGTACCACAATGACATCAAAATTCTAAAAGATCTAACCCAATATTTCAAGTACTTGTAATCTAACACACCCTTTTCAGAGAGCCAATTAAAGAGAGAAATCATTTTACTGGTTGCACACCTCAGGTTAGCTTTGGTTCAACAATGGGATATCATGTTTATTAACAATAAAATATCTACATAAGTGTGTTCCTAACCTCTCTTTTATTGGCATGTCTTCACTACTAGTGAGTGTCCATATCCCCAATGAAGTTTCCTTGCTACCATACAAGCATAGCCCCGTTGCCAACATATGTCCATATCCCTGACAGGTTTACTTGTACTTCCCACACAATTAACAATTCTTTCAACTTCCTTTTTTATTTCAGAATATGTTCACCCTTTTAGATTTTAGATATATGTATGCATATGCACATAGGGTGTGAATCAAGTGAGGTGATATGACAATTACTTTGATTTCCTAAGTAGATGTTACACATTTTAGTTTAACCCACAAGTTTCCCTAAAAAACATCATAGTATTGACCATTTTATTAATGTGAAGTGGATGGATCTCAAAGAAAACAGTGGATAAACACTTTCCTATACTATTGGATTATCATTGTATGCACAAAAGGCACATGTGTTCCAACACAATTATCAGTCCATACCTATAGTTGATAACTTCATGAATTTTCACTCAAATAGAGAATCCCATGTATCTTATGAATTGTAAGAAAAATATTTAGTATGTGACCAGAATTGACCAACCCCTAACAAAGATATAAAGAGAAATCCTCAAGGTAGGCTAAGAGTCAAATCTACTCAGGGAAAACACCAACAGCCAAATCAAAAGATGGAATTAATATCTACAAGCAGAAAGTAGTGCTAAAACCATAAATCAAATTCATAAAAAATATAATTAAACTAAAGGAATCTAAAGCTAAATTGTCAGTCATCAAAAGAGAGAAAATTGGCTGAATAATAAGAACAAAACCAAGGAGGAAGTAACAAATCTGGTGCATCAACAATGAAAGTGTTTTCAGTGAAAACTCAAAAAATATGCCAAGGGCAATAACTAGACAAGAAATTTTAACCATTCGATATCAAGCCCAAAAGAAAAAACTCCCATAGTTTATGATTAGAAATGAAAAACAAAACATATTACAAGAATTGATGATTTAGTGCAAGATATTTGTGACACAATTCTCCAATTTAATTTCTTTCATTTAGGTCAACATAACAATCTTTTGGGAACATAGAAAAATGGGTTAGTGTAGATGGTCAGTCAAAAAAAAAATTCAAAAGACTATTTCATGTAATATTCCATAAACCCAAATGTTCTCAATATTTCTTGACATAAGTAATTCCTTTGCAATTTTGAAAATACTTAATTTTCAATAGAAAACACATTTCAATTTTTTTTTACCAAAGCACCATTTTCTCTTTGCTACAAAAGATAATCATTACTCATATAGATCCTAATAATTCAATTTGATAAGACAAAGGGAAAAAAGATGGTAGTTATGGATACCATCAAAAGAATCAATAAAATGACGCCAAACCTTTACTAGATCAAAAATCAAAATGGGGTTATATAAATGAAACAAAATATATTTTTGATCAGGTGTTAAGTTGGTGACATTCTTGCTTTATTAATAAAAAAATATCGCAAAGGAATTTGAGCATCCAAGTTTATATTAACACTTCCTCGTGTTGCCTTCACTACAAGAGAAAAATTCAAAGTTGTTGGTTGCACAAGCCATTTTCCCAACCTTCATATAAAATAGAATGATGTGATCAACTCTTAGATAGTTTGGGACACATTTCTTCTTATAAATTACTCGCTTATTAACATGAGATTAAACTAAAAGGTAAAGTAAAGACCAAAGTTAAAACTAATCCTAAGAAAAACATGTTAATCTTGTTATACAGGATAACCTAACTGAGAGGGGGGGGTGAATCAGTTAGATAAAATTTATTTCCTTTTATTTAACAAATTACTTAATGAACACAGATTATGCCTTTTATTGTATGTCTTACTGCAAATTATTCAAATAAATAAATATGAAATTACATAAATAGACAATGAAAAAAAGATTTTCATGAGGAAACCCAAAAGGGAAAAACCTCTTCTTCTTATGAATGAAAGGCAAGCTCCAACTCCTCTTTACATTCTTATTTTATCTAAGATACAACCTAGATGAGGTTGCTACCTTTGTTTCTTCAGCATCTACTAAATGGAAGCTACAACTCCTGGATGTACAAGCACCAACTTGTACAGGAGACTTTTACAGTCTCCCCTTGCTCCTCCCTACCACCCTGAAATCATTCTATGTCACTAAGAACCTGCAATCCAACTCTTTATCTTCTATGTCAAAGATTAAGCATTTAAATCCTCTCTGTTTTTCATATCACAATTCATTCTTGACAAGACCACTTAGATTTATCAATCTGTGTATGTGTCTTCCCTCCTCTATCTTTTTCTCTTCCTCAAATTTTATAGAGCCATATATCTCCCATAATCCTCTCTGCTTTCTTTTCTTGCAACATTCAATTTATATATCTTCCTGTATCATCAATGCATACAATCAAACCCTCAAGATTCAAATAATTAATTACAATAACTGAATAACTACCTTACAGTGATCATTACTGGTCAAGGCCTCAAGAAGAACAATAGCCACACGATCAGTTTAAATATTTAACCAGGACCGTTCGATGATCATACATTTGTTTTGTATCAGTATAGAATAACCCTCGAGCACTTTGGTAAGACACTTGTGCTTAAACCATATGCCCATTGACTATGACCATGGGCTTAGCTAAAATGTGTTTTGCATTTCAACATTTCGGTGTTTTTTCTTTTCAGGTTTTTGAGACTCACAATAGTCCCTTTCGGCATTTTAGCTTTTAGCGTTTCGACATTTCGGGGTTCACTACTTCAAAGGTTAAAGTTCCTTTGATCTTTGATTTCTTGGTTTGCAAAACTCCAAAATGGAGTCTTTGTTGATGTGTTTGTTTCGGGATTTCGGCGTTTCGCATTTTGCAACTTCAGGACTCCTATGATGAAGAGTCTCGACTCTTGACTCCTCCAACTCCCGGTATCTGAAACTCTGAAACGTCGTGGTTTTACATTTCACGATTTCATCATTCTTGTCATGAGTTCACTTGACACCTCCAACTCCTAGAATCCCGAAATAGAAACTCCCAGAATCATGTGACGTGTGTCCCTTTCGGTATTTCGGCATTCATGTTTTGGTGACATTTCGGATTTTCACATTTTGGCATTTCGCAAGTTGGAATGCTATTGTATTTCTTTCCTTTGATTTCTGATTTCCCGATATCCACTTTTCTTTGATCGATCATCCCATGGCCTTTCGTGATGAGAAGGTCCTGATCTCATCGGGACTTTGCGCTCCAATCGATGACCCATAGCCTTTCGTGATTATACGGTCCTCATCCCATTGGGACTTTGCATTTCTTGATTTCGCATATCATGATGTTGAAGGTTGGAGCTCCTCCTTTCTTTGATTCCCAAATTCTGAAGGAACTCTCAGCGAACCACCATGCAACTTCAAATTTGACATTAATGACAAAACCTGTGCAATAACCTGTGCAAACTAGCCAACAAACTCCCCCTTTGGCATTGATGGAAAACTTTAAATCTCTTCTCCCCCTTTTGACATCTATGGAAAAGGAATCAACCATACTCCCCCGGAGCAAATAAAAACCATTTTCAAAGATGTATCATTTCACCAGCAACTCCCCCTATCAATAATAGTCAATAAACATGTGCAATTTGATTTTATAATGAAGCCCATGCAATATTTGGGAATGAAATGAAATTACAGAGGGTAAACCCCCAACCAATCCATGAGACTTTCAAATTGCATTTTAGGTAAATATTTAGTAAATACATCTACAATCTGATCCTTTGTGCCAACATATTCCACTTTAATAACTTTAGACATAACCTGCTCTCTTAGAAAATGAAATTTAATGGGAATGTGTTTTGTTTTTGAATGGATAAAAAGATTTTTAGAAATGCTAATTGCACTGGTATTATCACAGAATATAGGTATAGGTTCATCATAATGAATATGTATATCTTCTAGCATATGTTTCATCCATAGAAATTGAGTGCAACAAGTTGCAGCTGCTATGTATTCTTCTTCAGCAGTAGACAGAGACACTGTTGATTGCTTTTTACTTGACCAACTTACAAGATATCCTCCAAGAAAAAATGTTTCTCCACTAGTACTCTTCCTATCATCAACACAACCTACCCAATCAGCATCAGTGAAAGCATATAAATCAAGATGATTACCTATAGGATACCACAAACCATACTTTATTGTCCCCTTAAGATATCTGAAAATTATTTTGACTGCAAGTAGATGAGAAGTTTTTGGTGAATCCTGAAACCTGCCAACTTGACAAAATGCATGCATAATATCAGGTCTTGTAGTTGTAGCATAAAAAATACTACCAATCATAGATTTGGATATTGTTTGATCAACATCTTTAGTATCATCAAACTTACTTAATTTACATCCAGTAACCATGGGAGTGCCAATTGGTTTGGACTCTTCCTTCTAAAATTTCTTAAGCATTTCATTGATATACTTGGTTTGAGAAATGGAAATACCTTTATCAGATTGAGTAATTTGGAAGCCTAAGAAAAACTTCATTTCTCCTAGCATGGACATCTCAAACTCTTTCTACATACTTTCAACAAACTATTTACTGAGCCTATTATCATCACTACCAAAAATTATATCATCTACATATATCTCAACAATGATCAAGCTATCATTTTCTTATTTAATATATAGATTACTATCAGTGTTACCTTTCCTGAATCCTTGCTGCCTCAAGTAATTGTCAAGTCTGGAATACGAAGCCCTTGGTGCTTGTTTCAGCCCATACAATGTCTTTTTCAACTTGTAAACATATTGTTTTGCTTCTTGTACCTGAAAACCATTTGGTTGTTCCATATATACTTCTTCTTCTAAATCACCATTCAAAAATGCAAACTTTACATCCATTTGGTAAACTTTAATGTGTTTAGAACTGGCATAAGCTAGAATCAGTCTAATGGATTCCATTCTTGCAACAAGAGAAAAAGTTTCTCCAAAATCTACTTCTTCTACTTGTGCATACCCTTTACAAACCAATCTAGCCTTGTTTCTAGTTATTTTACCTGCTTCATCCATCTTATTTCTGAAAACCCATTTAGCCCCTATGACATTCTTATTCAAAGGTCTAGGAACCAATTCCCATGTCTTATTCTTTTCTATTTGACTAAGTTATTCATTCATTGCTTTCATCCAATACTCATCTTTAATTGCTTCTTCAATATTTTTGGGTTCAATTAGAGAAAGTAAANAATTATTTGTTCTTTAGGGTGATTTTTTTGTATTCTCTTGCTTGGAGTCTTTGATGGAGTCATTCTTTAGGATGGAGTTGTTCCCTATGTCAAAGTAGGAATTAATTGTTCACTATCAATAGCCTTAGTTTCTTCCGTTTTACTTACTTCTTCATCCATCTTATGTTTTTCATATATATCATGTATTTGTTGATCCTTTTGTTTAGATTTAGACTTCAAAAATGAGGACTCATCAAACCTTACATCTATAGATTCAAAAATATTTCTTAATATGAAATTATAGCATTTATAAGCCTTTCTTGAACATGAATATCCAACCAATATGCCTTCATCAGTTCTTGAGTCTAATTTTCCAATATTTTTATCAATTCTTTTAATGTAACACTTACTCCCAAATATTCTAAAATGTTTTATGTTTGCTGGTCTTCCTTTCCATAATTGATAGGGTGTCCTATCATTATTATTTCTTAGCAAACTTCTATTCAATATGTGTACAACAGTGTGAATAGCTTGAGGCCAAAACATGTCATTCAATCTAGACTCATTTAACATTGTTCTTGCCATTTCCATAACAGTTCTATTTTTTATTTCAACAACACCATTTTGCTGAGGTGTTTTTGTAACAGAGAAATGTCTTTTAATTCCATTTTCAACACATTAATTGTTAAATTATTTTGATATAAACTCTCCTCCATTGTCTGACCTTAACCACTTAATCTTCATATCAATTTCATTTTCAGTCAATTCTTAGAAAACTTGAAAACAGTTAAAAGTTTCAGACTTCTTTTTCAATAAAAACAACCAAGTCATTCGAGTAAAATCATCCACAAATAATAGAAAGTATCTTTCACCATTTAGACCTGTTGTCCTCATAGGTCCACATACATCAACATGTATTATCTCCAAAGGTTTTGTTGTAGAATATTCCTTTGTTTTAAACTTGACTCTAGTTTGTTTACCATGTTGACATTGTTTACAAATAGAGTTGGAAAGATTCTTTATGATAGGTAAGTTCCTTATTGCCTATTTTTTATTTAACTGAATCAGATTGTCAAAGTTAATATGTCCAAGTCTTTTATTCCATAACCAATTTTCATCTTCATGTCCAAGATAACAATTTTCATCCTTCTCATCTAAAATGTATATGTTATTTGATGTCCTTGCAGTTGTTCCAACTAACTGATTTGTTTTAACATCCTTGATTTGACATTGTTTAGAATCAAATATCATAAGATTCCCTTTATCACATGTTTGACTTATACTCAACAAGATATGTTCCATATTTTCAACCAGTAAAACATTTTCAGCCATTATGTCTTCAAACAAACAATGCCTCTTCCAACTATTCAAGTTGATTGATCATTACCAAATGTGACTGAACTTTCTTTTCTTTCATCAAAAGAATAAAAGATTTGTTTTCTGCCTATCATATGTTTTGAGCATCCACTGTCCACACACCACTTAAGTTTATGATCAGCTTGTAAAACAAGTTTGCACTCTTCAACTTCTAAATGATCATTCTTCCTTTTCCAATAACTAGTTTTCTTATTTGTGTATTGGTTTATAACAGATATTTGGAAATTCATTGGACAGTTTCTTCAAATATATCCAAAGTTATTACACGTAGAACATTCAACCTCAAATTTTAAAGAATCAAATCTATTATGTGAGTTGTTCACATTGTTCTGAATAGATTTATCATGTATTCTTTCATATTCAAATCTAGATATGCCATGACTGTTATGTGCACTTATGTTTCTTAAAAAAACGTTACAAAAAGTTGCTTTGTGTCCATACTTATAACAGAAGAAACAATAGCCTTCAAACCTGTTTTGATGTTTGCCATAACTTCTTCTATGCACTGTTGAAGCCTGATTCTCTTCTTTCCTTTCTGATTCAATATTCTTGCTAGTAATTTTCTCATGATTATCCTATGTACCTGCTTTCTCAACACTTGAACTAGAACATCCATTAGTTATTGCAGATTTATAACCAATTCCAGTCTTATCATGTGTTGATTTTTGACTACAAATAATTTGATTCAACACTTGAGAACTATGATTCATGTTATTTTCTTGTACTTTCTTTCTTAATTAGACTACTTCAATTTTTAAACCTTCATTTTCCTTATCCTTTTTTGCAAGCATTTTAGTTAGATCTTCTTCAGTCACTCTAGCCTCTTCTATTTTAATCTTTAAGTCAACTAACATGATTTCAGTGCTCTCAATCAAACCATTTGATTTCTGTAATTCAAATTCTAGTTTATCAATTTCTCTTTTGAATTGTTTACACTCTCTTCTTACTTTCTTTAGTTCATACAAAGCACTTACAAGTTCAGCTTCCAAGTCAATTTCACCTTCTTCTTCTTCAATAAGTTCATCATTCTGATTTTCCATAGCCATAAAAGATCTTGTATCTGAAATTTCATCACTTTCATCTATATCTGAGGACTCACTATTATTGTTTATGAATAAACTTTTCTTTTTATAAGAATTTCTTCGAAATGGATTCTTATACATTTTCTTATATTCTTTGGTTATGATGTTACTTTCTTCTTCTCCATTAGAATGTTTATTGAAAGGACACTTAGAAGAAAAATGCCCTATTCTACCATAATCAAAGCACTTGAGAGGAAGTTTACCTTTGTACTTGCCAGTACCTCTTTTTAGATTTTTGACAAAGTTAGATTCTTCCATGTCTTCTTATGAATCCTCATGATTACTGGTTTCCATTTCAACCTTTTTCTTGTCCTTCTTTGTTGCCTTGAAAGTTGCTTCCTTATTGGAAGAATTCTCATTATATGTCCTCATCTCATATGCTGTTAGTATTCCTTGCAACTCATCCATTAATAAAGTAGCAATATCATTTCTTTATTCTAAAGAATATATTTTGGGATCAAATCTTTCAGGTAAATATCTAAGCACCTTTTGCACAATAATACCATTTTCAATTGTTTCTCCTAAACCTCTCATAGTATTGACTACTTCATCAATACATAAGAAATAGGTAGCTATATCTTCAGATTCTTCCATCTTTAAACTTTCAAATTGAATTCTATATGATTGTAATTTAGCATTCTTTATGTTAGTATCTCCTTCATATACCTTCTTTAATTTTTCCCATAGCTCTTTTGCTAACTCACAATGCATTACTTTAACAAATTTTGAACCTGCCAATCCTCCAAGTATTGCATACATATCTTTGGAATTACTCTCATAGAATTTCTTCTCTGCAACATTTGTTGGAACTATTGTTGGAGTTTTATATTCATTCAACACAACTTGCCAAACATCTACTCCTTGAGAATGCAAAAGAAACTTCATCCTGATACTCCAAAAAGCATAATTGTGTCCATCAAACAAAGGTAATCCATGTTTAGTAAAATCATATTTCTTATCCATTTTCAAGGATCAAACTTCCAGTGATTAAACTGAATATTGAAGTAACCCACTCTGATACCAATGTTTATACAGGATAGCCTAA
>JASDQU010202432.1:7020-19023 GCA_032191745.1 Picea mariana | reverse complement strand
CTTTGTTTACACTATATTAGAGCAGCTCGGAATTGGAGGATCCAGTCGAGCTGTAACTATTATAGGATGATGTTGTAATGGATCACTGTAATAGTTACGGAGCCTCTAATCAATCCCTGTAATTTTCTTAGTGCTGAATGACTTGGAATTGGAGGATCCAGTCGAGTCCTCTTTCAACTTCTTGAAGCCCTTAACCAGGAGGATCCTATTTTCAGAGTTTTTCCTCTGCAAATTGTTGCAAGCCTGATGCCCAGAGCTGTTTGTCCACTTTCTCCTAAGTCTTCCACCTGTTCATGTTTAAATCAACCCACTGGCTGAAGTTAGGATTCCAGACCTCCTCTGTCCTTATGAACTAGACTCAGTCCTTGAGCTAGAGTGATACCTCCTAGAGCCGTTATCTCCATTTGATCACCCTTCATAAACAAATCGTGACATAAAACTGATGGGCGTTGGGCTCTGCTCCTGCAAGCAATCCAGGAGTGACTTCTAACGCTAACAACTTCATCTAAGGTCTTGGTCTCATCAAAATTAATTTTATCACTGTAAAAAGAAGGTAGCCCACTTATAGATATTTGGATTTTCACCTTCTCACCTGTTATAAAGCCAACATACCTCAACAATTCAAGGAATCTCCTCTCATACTCATCTATTGTCATGCTCCCAAGCTTGAGTTCAAATATTTCTTGCAACATCTTCTTGTCATAATATTGATTTGATAAGTACTTCTGCTGGAAATATTTCTTGAACTGCCTCCATGAGATCCTCTTCTCATTAATGTGCTTAACCTACTTGAGTTGATTCCACAACATATATGTTTTTCCTTGAAAATGGTAGGTTTCAATTTTGGCATCTACATTTGATGAATAATCATGCAACTAGAATTATTTCCTCATTTCTAAAAACCAGGCTTCAACCTCTCCCCCCTTCATATGTTCTCCATCAAATGATGGTGGCTTAAGCTTCCTAAGCTTTCCTTGCAAAATATCTAACTTAGGTCTTCTCCTCTAGCTTCTAATAGGGGACACACTTGGGCTGCTCTCTGGTCCTGAACATGCATGTTCTCTTCTAGTCAATTGTCCTGGTGAATAATGATGTCTACTAACACTTCTTGATTTCCTATATCCCATGTGGTTATTCCTCTTATTATGAGATCTAGATGTCACCACTTGCCTAGAAGAAATTGTTTGTTTTGTGCTAGAATATTTATTGACTTGTCTCTACAACAAATTCATACTTTGTATCAGTTCTTCTTGAGCTCTTATCATCCTTTTATTCTTTTCTCTATAGATCCTCACTTCTTTTTTTGCAAGCTTCTCATAGTTTCAACCAGCTCCGCCCTGCTTCTTCGTTTATTGGACTCATTATTTGCATTTTCCATGCTAACATGTAAACCTATGATGTCATATTCATGGTTGTAATATTCATAGGCATTATCTATGTCTTTAGTCATCATATAGGAACCAATTATATTTCGTCTGTACCTCTAATTTTGAAAAAATGTGCATGCAACAATTATTGTTAGAATTATACATATTTTAAAATTATCACTAATTAAGCTACATGCCTTTATTTTCCTTGAACTTTTGAAGAACATTGATACCCTAATCAAAATTATGAGCCTTCAAATATATTTCCTTCTAAATTATCTTTCAAATGACTACACTTATGTCTCCCTCTGATTTATGGGCTGAAAGTTATGACTTTCCAAAATCAACAGTTTCACCCCCTTTTTTTTCATTGGTACAATAAATCTTAGAGGCTAATTTCTACCCCTTATAGAAGAAAATATGGCGAGAACCAGAAATTTTTTTATATTGGACACAAATAGTATTTATGATTGTGAACACACAACAACTTTCAAATTTGGAAATGAATTCTCCCATGAAATTCTATATAAATTTGGAATTGATAACTTTGCACTTTTACATTTTCTTTGGACTTAAAATTTTAGGAGAAAATGGCTATCTCCCAAATGGAGAAAAAACAACAAAAAATCCTTCAAGAAAAAGTTGTCCAGTTTGATAAAATGTTGACTAAATGTTTTTTTTTTTGGATTGGAGATCTGAAGTCCCTTTTTCTCCCCTGAAGATTTCAAGAATCTTGAAAAAGTACTTGTGAATAGTGGATTTTTCTTTGTTTTGACATCTCCACTTCAAACTCTTTATAATTTTGGAAGAATCCTTATTGGGTATATTCATGCCTGCATTTTGGACTCCCTGTAAAACCTTGACCTTTATTTGGGCCCCGATTATTGAGCATGACCCAGATCTTTAAAAGCCATTATTTTATGTTTTTTGAGAAAATGAAGCAGAATTAGCTAGTGGCCCTCATTGGAATTCTTGTAGACCTCATCACTATGGACACACCCCTTAAATTTCATTTGAATCATAGTTTAAATTCTCCTATTATGGACAAAATAAGTTTTTGGCTTTAGACTTTTTTTTTATAACTTGTTCATTTTTCTCCTTCCCTCTTATTTTCTCTCTCTTCCTCCTCTTTTCTCTCCTTCTTATCTCTTTTCTTTCCCTCTTTTATCCTCTCTTTTCCTTATCTTCTCTCTTCTTTATTTTATTTTATTTTAATTACATGTCCCACTCGTACTCGTCTGCCCACCTGGCACCTTGTCCGACCATGGACGAGACAAGAGACCCACTTCCTCTGCCATCCTTCCACATAGCGCCCATCCATTGGTCGCGAGGATGGCCAGGTTCTATCCCACACCCTTTTCCTCTGGGCATGCAACTTGCTCGATCCCCTTATCGAACGACAACTATTAAAGGATGATCGACGATCCACATTGATATCGAAGGTTTTAGTTGGGGGATGTTAACGGTGCACAAACCTTCGATACCACCAAATCGTCCTTCGCTCACGTGTCACTCCCATATTCATAGAGATTTTTTAAACTTCTCAAAACTGCTTTACAGACATCTAATACAACTTATTCCTCTTCATTATTCTCAAATTCTCTACAAACTTCTTCTATATCTTCTTCTTCTTTTATAAGAGAACACTCAACTTCACTAGGAGTATTGCAATCAAAATATTTTGGAGAGTCTTTACCTTTGTTTTCCTTGATGGGATTGTCTTCTTTATCTTGGTATACCTTCTCTAGTTTCATCCATAGATCATTGGTGGAAGTACATTGTCCCATGCTTTCTTTGACAGAACTTGAGAGTCCATTGAAAATGGTCTTGAGAGCTAATGCATCGTTCTTCTTTGCTTCCTTTTGTGCTGCAAACTTTGACTTATTCTTCAAGGGAACTGATCCACCAATAGCTGCATTCCAAACACCTGCTCCTTTTTCCTTCAAAATCCATTTCATTTATATTCTCCATGCCAAGTAATTTGTCTCATCAAAGAGGAGAACTTCATCTGCATGTTCATCCATTTGTGTGTCCATGGATCTCCTTCAAGCTTGTAAGGATTATGATGAAGGCGTTCTCTGATACCAATTGTTGGACACACCGACCACACTGAGAGGAGTGGGGGTGAATCAATGTAGGGCTATTTTTACACTTCTTTACAAAACACCTTAGTTAGCAATCACCATTTACTCAATATTCATTATTTTCATTTATAACTAGTTGTTTGTATGTAATCATAACTCAACAATAAACATTATCAATAAATCATCACCATAAAGAACACAAGACAGACAATATATATGTATAAGTTTCTTTTGTATTATTGACTGCAATCCTTGGGGTTTATCAACATCAATTGAAAATAGCAACAACTGCACAAGATCACCAACTCTCAATGCAAGATTCAGCTTGCAGTTCTCAACACCAACTTAGATGTGAGAAATACAATCCTCAAGTACAAGACCCTGCTTGTGAACATAACCAAATCTGTCAATAGGTACACGACCTTTCAATAGTGTAGCATGCATATGTACATGACCTACCTGTACTGTAGCACGTGGATGTACGCACTCTTCCTTCTGTCAACCTACGTACACATTAAAAAACTAGGGTTTCTGAAACTTCAACCTTATGGCCCTACAAAGCCTTTCTGCCTCAATCACATCCACTTGTGACCTGTCACTGCAATATGTCTATCACTGCAATCTTTCTGTTACTGCCCAATATATACCATAACAAATCACAAACATATCTATACCATCCAACAACCTATGCATGCTCCTCATGTATACACAATCACATATCATGGATATCTCTCAATCAGAACATAACTGAACTACTCAACCAACCAACTACCATATTCAGACATCAACATAACCATAAAAATAATGCCTCAAGCATTCACCATACCATGAGTAAGGCTAAACATCAAGACAATATGTACCCATACCAGAACCTTTGTAGCAGATCTGAACCTGTAGAATGTTGATCTGGAACTTGCTTCATACTTCAGAACTTGGCACCAATACTTACTCAAGTTTTTCATGTCCTTCCCAACTGTATGTGCCCTACTCTCCTTTAACTCACGTATGTATGCACCCTGTCTCACTGCAGCCCACGTACTACTTCAAAAACTAGGGTTTTTTGAATCTCTGAAACTTTCACCGTCAAAACCTCAGACTTATGAAACTTATGATGTGTCCATGAGTACCTACAATGAATTTTCACTAGAATAGATATTCAATATGCTCAAGATATATTCTCATAAGAGACCCTTTCTCTCTTATTTATACTTCTCCAAGTAGCTTCTTCATCTAACCAACTCTAACCAACTTCCTTCTTTTTGGGCTAACCCACCTCTAACCACTTGTCCACTTATAACCACTTTCTTCACAAATAGTAACTTATCCACTTCTTGTTGCAACTAATTTATTTTTAATTGTTTTCTTTTTGCAACCACTTAACCCATGACTAACCACTTTTACTAGTCAACTTCTTCTAGGAGCTTCTAAAATAATTTGAATTCTTGACCTTCTAGGGGCTTCTAGACAACACATGGCGGTTCTCCAACTTCACATGGCCATAACTCTCTAACCACGAGGAGTTATGTGGCATTCCACATATCACCGGAAATGACATGACAAGCACTATCCATATATATTAGTATTACTGGCAAATTCATTGATCTTCATTACATTATTCCTCAAAAAAACTTGGGTTCCTTAACCACACTACTAGGATGACTCAACCACTTAACCATTTGGACTTAACAAAGTGTCTTCCCATGAGGGATTTCACCATAAGGGGACCACTTTGGAGTTCATCCATTTGGTACTTCCTATCAGCCATGACATGACATCAAAGATACAACTTCTTCCTATCATCATCAATTATATCAATCCTTTTACATCAATTACATCAATGACAACATAGGCCATCAATCAATACTATAATGATACAATAACAATACTTGACATCAATGACAACATAATGCAACAAATGACTCTCATCCTTACAAGTCAATTCATGTATAAAGAGGATGAGGCTTCTAGCCTATATGTGTGGAATTTGCATTTTGAAGATTCAATTCATGTATAAAGTGGATGTGGCTTCTAACCCATGCTTGGAGTTTGTATTTCGAAGTCCTCATGTGGACTTCATCCCATTGATTGATATTGAATAATTGATTAGCATTTATATGTGAAAAATACAACGACTATACAAAGCCTAAAGAATATTAAATCAACATAGATCCATCTTAACTCTAAATCTATAAGTGTTGATAGGGATCAAATCCCTTGAGGTGTAAATTTTCTCATCATTTAAAATGGATCTAATTGTAGTCTCACTCAACTCCACAAAACTTAGAACTCACAACTCATGGAGATATGAATATATACATATAGAATGATAATTATTGTTAAGATATTTATATTTGCATTGTAAGAATGTTTGTATGTAATTATCATATCTATAGTATTTATATTTATATCTATGGCACCGTTTTTTTAATCTCTCTCTATATTATTAATTTTAATATTGTATCATGTGTACATATCAAAATTATCTCCTTCGTGTGTATATATATGTGTGTGTGTTTGTGTGTGTGTGTGTGTGTGTGTGTGTTTTCATTTTGTTTGTATCTATTTTTGGTTAACATATAATATTACTATCATTATTTGTTATAAATGATATACATTTTTTGAAGTTGATATATGATGATGTAAGTGTTACCTGCATGACAATATATATATTATTTTATTTTTTTCACACAGAAAAAAACAGTTCCAGTGTTATTCCATTAGAATCAAGTGGCCTTTCAAGTTACAAAAAGATCAAAGAAATATGTTGTTCTCTAATAGTCTCCTCAAAATCTTGCTAATTTAACATATACTTTAAGCAAAGATTCAAGAAAGATCTACTGACTTCTGTCAATTTGCTATACATAGTATCATAAACTTAGCTTTACTGAGTAAAAGTAAACTTTCCATCTAATGCTGAAGTACATTGATTTTTGACTTAAAATATCAAAAAGTTATCAACATTTGCTACAGTCTCTTTAATGATCTCCTCATAAAAAAACCAACCCAGGGGGTTGTCCAGAACTTTCTTGGAGAGTTTATCTGCAACTATGTTGTATTCCCTATGTACATGCATGAATTTGATTTCTTCAAATTTCTTCTTTAAGCATCTGATTTTGTCTTTCCAGTTGGCTAAATAGATCAGGTTCATATTTGAGCGGTTGTTAATCCAATCAATGGCCACATTGGAATCTCCAACAACCATCAATTTCCTTATGGACAGTCTATAAGCAAAGTATAAAAGACCCCATAGTCCCATAATTTCAACTTTCATATTATTTCCTTTTCCTCCTGCAAAGTGAGCCCTATAAATGTGGTCTGAATTTAATTTTATAAATATGCCAACTCCACAGTTATCATCAACAACTGCACCATCCAAAAATCCTATTGGATTTTCATCAAAGAAAACTGGATTTAGTATATAATCACATTTGTCTACTTCTCCTGCTCCTTTGTGTTCCTTAATATCAATCATATTTTTTGTTGATATTATGGAATCCACTCTTTGTCAGTTCACAAATAAGATTTTGTTTCTATACTTCCATATTGCCCAAATAACCAGAAAAGGAATGTGTCTCATCCTTGGATATTGTGTAAACCATTGCAACAAATTTTCTTCCAAAGTGGAATACTTCCAAGTATCTGTAATATTGAGAGAGTTTAAGATTTATTTCCAAATGAATTGTGTGGTATCACAATGTATAAACATATGAGAAGTTGTCTCTTCATCCTTGAGATAGAGGTTCCAAATTGAAGGTCCAATGCCTCCCTGTTTCCTATAATTTGCACCAGTGATGATACAGTCCTCCAAGCATATCCACATGAAGCAAGTAATTTTACTTGGGATATTAACTCTCCAAATAGACTTAAACCACCACCTAGATCTTTCCTTGTGATAATTGCTAGAGATGGATTTATACGCTAAATCATCAGTTACTGTTCCAATAGCCATGTTCCAAGACCGAACAACTTTTGTCATTTGAGTTATTAAGAATAATTCCACTGCTTTTCAAATTTAAAATGTAATTATTCCATTCACTTGCCAAAACTCCTGATAGTCCAAATTGATTAGCATCTATCCATCTTTGTGTAAAACCTGGTATATCTGGTAAGGCCGCCTGTGATAAGGTATAAATATACCGACTATTGAGATGTTGAATTAAGGATGCTAAGAGCTTATAAGAAGCATTATCTCCAATGAAAGGATCCTTTCCAATAATGACTTGTTTACCGCACCCTATTTGCCATGCCAACCAACACTTAATAATATGCAAAGAACCCATGAAATGTTTCCAGATAATAGAGGAAATTGGGTATTTACAATCTTCTTTACGTAGCCAGGAGGTCAGATCCACTCCTTTTAAATATCTTCTTTTAAGGATCCGAATCCACAGACTATTACCAAATAGTCCTCTCCAACAAGATTTTGCAGCCAAAGAGTGGGCAAACCAGAATATATTCCTTATACCCCATCCACCGTTTTCCTTTGGACTGGCGATGTTTTTCCATTTGGTTAAGTGATAGCCTGTAGTTTTTTGAGCTCCTCTCCATATAAAAGTTGCCATGAGTTGTTGAATCTTGTGTAAAATAGAAGCAAGAATCTTCTCTAAACTGATCCAGTACACAAGGATGCTTTGTAGCACTGATTTCGCTAAGACCATTCTGCCACCTAAAGAGAGCCACCTGAAATTCCAATTGCTAATTCTTTTTTCAATCTTCTGAATCATTCAGTTCCAATCCGCTACCCTGTTGCAATTAGGTTTTAAATAAAACCCAAGATATTTCATGCCTTCATCGATGTTGATTGAATCCTATGTTCTAGACTGGGCTCAATGTGCAAGAAAACACGATTTTTGACAATTTATATCCATACCCGAGGTGAAACAAAAACTAGTTAAAATAGTTTGGAATTCCATCCAGTCTTCATAATTCCCACTCCCTAAAATTAAAACATCGTCTACAAAGAGAAGATGTGATACTATGATTTCTGTAGCAACTTTGAGGCCATGAAATGTCCCATCTACGACAACCTTCTTCAATAATCTACTTAAGCATTCAACAACCAAAAGAAATAACAGGGGGGATAGTGGACAGCCCTGACGGAGCCCTCGATAACTTTTGAAGAAATCAGTTGGAGAGCCATTAATTAAGACTCCCATATTAACTAAGGTAATACATGCCATGATCCATTGGGTAACCTCCCAATTTAACCCAATCTGATTTAATAACAGTCTTAGAAATTTCCAGCTCACCTTATCGTATGCTTTCTTCAAATCCAACTTAAGAATAATGGTGCTTAACTTCTTAGACTTAGCAGTGTGTACACATTCTTGTGCTATTCCAACAAAATCAAAGATTAAACGATCTTTTAAGAAACCAAACTGCTCGAAGGAGATACAATCTGCCAATTTTTCTTTCATCCTTGTGGCGATAATTTTTTAAATGACTTTATAAGCAAAATTACAAAGGGCAATTGGCCTGAAATCATGAAAGGTTTCTGGCTTGTTTACCTTAGGGATAAGAGCGAAGAAGGTAGCATTGAGTGCTCCTGGTATAATTACAGAAACTCTGGATTCTTCGACGACCTTGTGAAGATCCTCCCCCGTAATCTCGAAGAAATTCTGAAAGAGTTCTTATGTCAAACCATCCGAGCCTGGGCTTTTGTCCTTTAGCATAGAGCAAATGGTTTCTTTAAATTCTTCTATCATGAATGCTTTGTCGATCTCATCACTTTCTGTATCATTAAAAAACTTTGGCATATGTTCAAGTACCTTGATCTGGCTACAGGTGTCCTCTGCCACAATCAGACTGTACTGATCTTTAAAATGTTTCAATGTGATCTTCTTCATCTCATAATCTGATGAATGAAGAAAACCATAATCATCTTTTATATCCCATATAGTATTTTGTGATCTTCTCTGTGTGGCATACTTATGGAAAAATTTAGTGTTCTTATCACCATTGTTGAGCCAGATAGCCCCACTTCTAAGCCTCCATGTAGATTCATCAATAGAAAGAATTAATTCCTTCTTCTGTTTCAGTGCCTTTAGGATATCCATATCCTCTTGAACAAAAACTTGTGACAGGCATTTTTCAAAAATCTTTGCCATCTTTACTTCAATGTGGTGTAGATATGATTGAAGTTAAGCTTTCTTGTCCTTCTACCAGAGTACCAATGCTTTCTTTAAATTCTTCAATTTAGAACACATAATTTGAATAGAGGAAGGGTCTGACCAATGTTCCATAGAAAGCCATGACTGTTTTATAAGGGAGGTAAAAGTTGGATCCTTGATCCGAGAAGTATTGAATTTGAAGGGTGGAGGAGATCTGTGGGAGAAATAATCCAATTGTAATCATATCGGATTATGGTCTGAAATGGTAGAGTTGATAACCCAATATTTGATCTTACTATTGCTGCCATCAAGAGAATCATCAAGAAGAAAATGAACTAATTTCGTCGGTTGTATATCCACTAAGACAGAAGACTGTAAGAGGCTTGTGAAGTAGTCTGCAAGAGGGTCACTTATGGCCAAGTCTCCCCACACCTCCCTTGCAGAAAGGGTGAAATTGAGGTCACCACCCACAATAATACCTTCTTCCCTCAATAACCCAAATTGAAAAATAGGTTGCCAGAAAAGTTCCCTATCCTTATAGGGAGCGTAAAAATTGAGTAATTTCACTTTATCCGCGGAATGTTTGAACCTGCCTTCCAGATAAATACCTACAGAAGTACCAAAATCATCGATCTCAACAAATGTTGGGTTCCATCCACTCAGAAAACCACCTGATCATCCACAAGGATCCAGAGCCACAACATTCCACGAAGGAAAAAATTGGAGGAAAAGACTTTTCGCTTTGTTGTTGTTCACTAAAGTTTCTTGAAGAAAAACGATGTCAGGGTTAATCTGTTTCAGAAGTGCTTTGAGGGAGTCAAGTTTTAAGGGTCCCCCAAACCCTCGGATGTCGAAGCATAAGATAATCATTAGAAAACCAGGGAGGTTAGCTGGCTTGATCTAAGTGTCGGATTGGAGATCCTATCTGGATTAGGTTCCAGGGAAACAGGGAGAATTGTGGTCTATGTACTATCTTGATCAAGAATAATAGGGTCCAACTAACCGAATGATTCCAAACCACCCTCAGTAGCTCCAGGGGGAACTTTTGTAATGTGGGGTCTGGTATTTTTATGGATGGTGACATTGGAACGATATGAAGCAGTAGGAAGTAGAGTAGAAAGGTTAGAAACGGGAAGAGGCTTGGGGGATAAGGACTCTACAATCTTGGGAAATTGGAAGGAAGAGTCAAAAGTTAGGCCAACAAAGGTTAAGAAATCGACATCCGATTTTGGGGCTGGAACCGGAACAAAACAAACACCATCTGTGGAATTCTCCAAATCATCTGAAACAATATTAGGAATAGGAATAGGACATCCACCTATCATCAGGTTTTTGTCAAAAGAGGATCCCTTCTCTTGACCCATAAAAAAAGGGGGAGAAACTTCAGATGGAACAAAAACAGAGGGGGGGTTCTGTTGAGTATCCCCAGGGCTATCATGGACTAAATCAATGGATCTTGAATCATGAAAAACTCCCGAAGTATCAAATTTTTTCATTAGCAGGTCCTAAAAGTCACCAAAGATATCTAACACCCATATTTCATTACATTTTAAATAATCAAGCTCGTCTGAGGAAATCTTGTTGAAGAAGGAAGGGAAAAAGAAATGCATCTTACCTAAGAAAGTATCATTGTCGAAGGAACCTAAACCAAAACTTTCAGCTTGATCATAATCTGATAAAGTTTGACCACTGATTAGTGTGTGCTCCCTGGAGACCGAACATTTAGATTTTAGATGGCTCGTTTTCCAGCAGGAGTGGCAACGAAAGGGTTCCTTCCAAAAGTCCACAACTTGAAAGATAATTATATTATTATTATAGGAGCTAGGGTTTTTGCAGCCCCCTAGGGTTTTTGCAGTACAGGACTGGGAGGTTGCGATGGGGAGTTTAGGGCTTCCGCAGCCCCCTAGGGTCTATGCAGTACACTGATTAGAGGTCCTACATAGCTTAGATTAGATTTTCCATGTATAACTATTTTTTTGGCTCTGTAGTGGTACTAGCCAACGTGAACTATCCATAGGTCTTGATGGATTCACATGTTGAACTTTCCTGGGCTGACGAGGATGAATTGTGGGCTTATGACAATATTTTTTTAGCAGACGAGACCTACAAACTACTTTATGAATGTTAATGACAAGTGGCGAGTTCTCCTGTGACAGTTCCCTTACCTGCATTTAAATCCTCCCCTCCCTCCCTACAACTCACTCTAGTTGATGACAATGACCTTACTTCAACTTTAAAGTCCACTACTAAGGCTCGGCAGGTGCCCCCTAATGCAAGCAAAATTTTCCCACTTGGCTCACTTCACGTGCCTAACTCACTCCCTGATGTTTTCCATCATAAAAGAGGGTATGTTTTCTAGTAGGAGTGGAAACGAAAGGGTTCCTTCCAAAAGTCCACAACTTGAAAGAGAATTATATTATTATTACAGGAGTTAGGGTTTCT